>JAADYC010000480.1:0-19225 GCA_023338135.1 Phytopythium kandeliae | reverse complement strand
TTCATCTTGGTGTGGTGGTCTGCGTCTTTCAGCGACTTCGATCCACGGAAGACCAGCTTGGCGCCGTCGACGAAGCCATTCAACCCGCCGATGTGGCAGATGATCGAGCGCTCGCCCTTGCCGCTGGGCACCTCCAGTCCTCCCTTTCCACACTCGTCCACCCACATCTTGCTTGGCGTCATGTTCTTGGTCGCCCATGTCTCGTCCTGGTAGAATATCGATCGTCCAGCAGCACGAGCCTCCTTGACCTCTCTGATGTACTTCGAGCGCTGAGCAGCCATGGTAGCGTTCTCCTTGAGTTGCTGGTAGTATGACGGACGCTGTCCGTACATGAAGCTCATCTTGGTGGTCATGAAGCGATGCAACGTCGCTCGAGACCAATTCCATTCACTCGTACGAGTCACACGGTCGGCCTGCAGCTCCATCAGCAGGGAGACCAGCGTGACATGCTTCTTGTCCGCGTACATCTGCGCGATTGTGCGACGAATCACCGGCACGAAGTAGTCCGGGACGGCCATCTCCCTTTCGCGCGCGTCGTCGGCGAACGTTTCGCTGTTCAGCAGCTTCGTCCGTATCTGGCCGGCTGTGCGCTCGCTGATGCCGAATACGGCGGCCGTTCGAGGCACTGGCCGCAAAGGCTAGATGCGCTGGCCTTGCTCCAGTTCCTTCTCAAAGAAGCGCCAGCAGTCGTCGATCAGTGTCGCTGCTTCCTCGCTCAACACGGGGAAACGCTGCTTGCGCTTGCCGGTCGCCACGCCGTCGATCATCTTGTCCTCGCGATTTGTCAACGACCTGAATCGCTCTCCCCGATCGGACGGCATCGGAAGAACCGGCTTTTTGTTGACTGTTCGCCAATCCCAGCAAAGGAGGTGTTGGATCATTGGTTGAAAAGCTGAGATCAAACCAAAAAGATGATTCGGTCAGACCAAATTCCATCGGACTTATTATCTGAGATAGAGAATCCATATTTATTATTGGAGTTACGATCCGCATCAAATGGGGTCGAATTCAACTAAAGCGAGACGGAACAGTATGCAAGCGTACCACGATATGGGTTCATCGTGCACCAACCATGGCACATCACCGAGGGGTCGGGCTCGCACACGTCACAGACGGTCGCTTGAAGTATGGACACATCTACAAACCGACTGCCTGCCTTGAGACCAAAGACACATCGACGCGAACAGAATCCAAGCATGAATGCAAAAGAATACAAGGCAGCAAGTCCTCAAGGCAGCAACGAGGTAGCAGCAACAGCCGTGAGAGTGAATTGTGCCGGCTGCCGGCAGTGCACACAACCTACCAATCCTGTCATCAAACGAGCATGCATACACGTATGGATGTAACCAAGCGGGTAGGTGCCGATTCCGATCGTGTCCCACTGGACTGGAGCACAAACGCATTCGGTGTACGCTCGCGTTGTTTGATCATGTGTAGATAGTATATCCCCGTCCGGTACGCCAATTTAAAAGAACTGCTGCAATGGAGCAAAACGGTACGACGAGGCCAAACCGGAGGTGGACGACGGTGTCAAAGCGACAGAGTTAGCTGCTCGTGGAACGGACAAGAACGAACCAATGAGCGGCGACGGATGGTACGTGGAGGTGAGCAGGGACGGCCGACAGGTCGTCGTTTTCGAAGGCGTTGACGCCACGAGCGACGGAGACGAAGCGACAGCAAGGGATAATGACGATGATCTAGCTGGTTCTGGGTTGCCGGAATGCCTCGCAGAGGGATGGACTCTGGCGTACATCGCCTCTTAGTGGGGAGCGTCGGCTGAGTTCGACAGCGGCCGGCAAGCGCCAGCACCAGACGAGGCTCGAGGACGAAATATCGAGGGCGAAGAGCGGATCTAGAAGGGACGGCGAGCAGCCGCCATCACAAGAACGCCTGCAATGCGTGGCTGTCGGCGGAGTGCTGAGCGCTCGGCAGAGTGCACGAGAGCGAGACCGAGGCAGAGAGCACTCGCAAATCGGCCCCACGGAGAGCAAGTGGTCGAGAGACGATGCGAGCGACGAGCAGTGAGCGTGGGCACGAGGCTCAGCGCGGCGCAGGGGGAGAACGAACGGATGAACGGACTAGGCTGGTGCGGACGAGTGGCTCGGCGTGCCGTCGCGAGGATGAACGAGGACAGGAACGGCTCGGTGGGTCGCGCACGAGATGTGACGGACGAGAGCCGTGCAGAGAAAGGTGAATAAATAGACCATTCTCGCGAGCCCCGGCGTGACGGGTCGGCATTGACTCCAAGGACCTGTTGGCGTGTGGGTTGTTCTACGTGGACGCTGCAGACGAGAACGAGCACAGCACTACCGCTGGCTATTCGCGACCAATGCACCTGGGAGTGGTTCGCTACACTGTCCCTACGTGTCTGTCACGCTCCACCCCGTATTGAAACCAAGGCGAAATGGCAGCATCCTGTCCGCATGTTCGTTTGTTCGTCCCTCACGAGACCGTACCGCCCTCAAACCGATCGATCCCTGACGCGAGCGATATGATTTGCTAAAATCCACCTGACAGGCGAGAGAATAATCATTTGGTTGGCTGAAAAGCATCCAGAAAGCGAGCGCCGGTTGGGCGATTCCACTTGCGCTCAGTAGGACCGAGTGGCGGCGACAACGTCCAGTTACGAACATCTGTTCGTTTCTATCCGTTACATGCCCAAATCCGAGGGGGAGATCTTGAGCAACGGGAAAAGAGATCGCGTCCAAGGCAGCGGAGAGAGCGAGAGGAAGCGGCAGCAGCGGACGACGCCAGAGCCTATGACGCGCGCAGAGATCGACGAGGCGGGGATGCTGAAGCGCGGAGAGGTGGACGCGGGCACGTCCATCATCGCGGTGCGGTTCGCGGGCGGCGTGGTGCTCGGCGCGGACTCGCGCACGTCGACGGGTGTGTATGTGGCGAATCGCGTGTCGGACAAGCTCACGGGGCTGCACGACCGCATTTACTGCTGCCGATCGGGCTCGGCCGCCGACACGCAGGCGCTGTCGGACTACGTGCGCTACTTTTTGAGCTCGCACGCCGTGGACCTGGGCCGGCTCCCGGCGGTCTCGACAGCCGCGAACCTCTTCCGCTCGCTCGTGTATAACAACAAGGACCGGCTGCTCGCGGGCATCATCGTGGCCGGGTGGGACCCCGTGCGCGGCGGCCAGGTCTTCTCGGTGCCCATCGGCGGCGCCATGGTCGAGCAGGACTTCGCCATCGGCGGCAGCGGGTCGACCTACATCTACGGCCTCGTCGACGCCGAGTACCGGTGCGTGCGTGCGCTCGCTCCATCCCTGCGTGGCGGCTGCGACGGCCCTAGCCTCGCCCCCTCGTCTGTGCATGGCCACTGCGTGAAGAGCCAACCCTCTTTGACTAACCTCTCTGTTTGCCTTTCTGTCTGTTTGCCTTGGTCCTGCTTGTGCATCTATCGCTCGCTCGGTCGCTCACTCGCTCGCTCACTCGGTCGGTCGCTCGGTCGCTCGGTGTCGGCAGCCCCAACATGACCAAGGACGAGTGCCTGGCGTTCGTCAAGAAGGCGCTGTCGCACGCCATGGCGCGCGACGGCAGCTCGGGCGGCGTCATCCGCACGGTCACCATCACAGAGAGCGGCGTGCAGCGGGACTTCACCAGCGGCGACAGCCTCCCCTTCGCCATCTAACCGCCTCGAGCCGGTCGATCCAGCCAGCCAGCCAGTCGGTCGACCGGCAGGTCGGCAGGTCAGCTACTGTAGCCTCGAGATTCGTCGCGAGCGCGTCAATAGCCATGCGCCGCCAAGAGGTCGATGGTTGCTGCTGCTGTCTGCGTCTAGACGAACAGGTTGTCCATGGCGGCGGCGCCTCCGCGCGCCTTCTGCCGCTCGACCTCGGCCGCGTCCGCGAGGTCCTTCATGCCAATGACGCGGCGGCCGTCGGGCCGCAGCGCGGCACTGGCGGCTGCGCGGAAGACGGCGTCGCTGATCGCCGTGTTGCTGAGGTCGAAGCGCTCGGCAAGCCGCCGGAAGTCGACGGCCGGGTCCAGCGGCGCCTTGGGCGGGAAGAAGGAGCGCCAGAGCGCCTCGCGCAGCCGCGCGCTCGGGTTGCGCATCTCGACGACGAACTTGAGGCGGCGCGCAAAGTCCGAGCGCACGAGCGAGCCTGCAGCCGCTCGGTCGACGTCGGCGATCAGGATCGTGAGGCTCGGGAAGCCGTCCATGAGGTCGAGCAGGCGCGTGAGCTCGACGCGGAAGCGCGGCAGCTCCATGGCCTCGAGCGCCGTCGCGCCGGCGTCCAGGTGGCTCCCGAAGGCCTCGAAGCCCGCGAGCACGAGCACGGCGTCCATGAGCCGCGCGTCGTCGAACACGGCGCGCAGCGCCTTGCGCGTCTCGGCCGGCGACTCGGCCTGCAGCTGCGAAAAGTTGACGACCTTGAGCGGCCGGCCGACCTCAAAGCCGATGCTCTTGGCCGCGTTGAGCTTGCCGACGCCGGGCGGGCCGCAGAGCAGCACGCTCAGACCCTTCTGCTGCTTGTTGGCCTGCCCAAAGTCAAAGCCCCACTGGCCGTAGACGACGCCGCGCGCCTTCTCGAACGCCACGACGCGCCGCAGCGCGGCCTTCACGCCGTCCTCGGCGATCAGCGCGTCGAGTCCGTGGGTCGGCACGACGCGGTGGTCGAACGTCTTCATGTGCAGGCTGCCGCGCATCTGCAGCGCGCAGCCCGCGACAATGTCCTCGTGCGAGATCACGGGCGACTCGCGGTCGCGCGAGAGCGCGCGCAGCAGCGCAGACATGACGGCGTTCTTGATGAACCCGCCGCTGAGCTCGTACTTGAGCGCAATGGCGTCCCAGTCCACATCAGGCGCCGTCGCGAGTGAGTCCTCGAGCAGCACCTGCCAGATGCGCCGGCGCTGCAGGTGGTCCGGCGCCTTGAACTCGAACACGGCCGTGATGCGCCGGTGCATGGCCTCGTCCAGGTCGAACGGCCGGTTCGTCGCGAGGAAGACCATGCCCTCGTACCGCTCGATCTCCGTCAGCAGCGCGTTCAGCAGCCGGTCGCCGCCCACGTCTCGCTGCCGGAAGATCGTCTCGCACTCGTCGAAGAAGAGCACGGCGTTGCTCATGTCGGCCTCGCGGAAGAGCCCGCGCAGGTCCGCGTCCACCTCGACGCCCTCGCGGCTTTTGCCCTGCAGCGACGGGAAGTCCACGAGCAGCACGCGCTTGCCAAGGTGGTGCGCCACCGCGTTGACCGTCATCGTCTTGCCCGTACCGCTCGCGCCGCAGAGCAGCAGCACGAGTCCGGCGCCGTAGCTGATGGTGTCCTCGAGCCCGCTCTTGCGGCGGTACGCGCGCAGGCTCTCGTAGCTCTCGACCGTCTGCAGGATCGTCGCCTTGTGCTCCTCGGGCAGCACGACCTGCTCGAGCCGCACCTTGGGGTTGTACAGGTCCGAGCCCTCCACGAGCTCGTTCATCTCCGTGTCGAGCCCGACGACCCAGTCGAGCACACGCCGGTCGAGCTCAACGCGCTGGTCCACCAGGTCGCCCGCGGTCGAGTGCCAGCGCCCGCGGTGCAGCTTAACGAGTCCGCGCGTGAGCAGCCGAGACGACTTGTAGAAGAACACGCGGTGCGCGACCTGCTCCTGGAACGTGTCGCAAAAGACCGACAGGACCTGGTTGATGATGATGCTCTCGTCCATGCGCTGCACCGGCGACGTGTCCACGCCGTCGATCAGGTTCTTGATGACCGGCGAGATGGTCTTGCCGATCAGCATGACGATCACGTTCTGCTCGAACGCGTTCAGCTTGAACTTGCTCGCGAGCTCCTCGAGCCGCGGCAGCGCCAGCCCCGCCTTGCGCGTCAGTCCCAGTCGGTGCTGCGTGCGCCGGTCGTACAGCCGCTGCTTGGCCTTGAGCTCTCGCCGGCCCGCGCTCGCCGGCGCAGAGTTGTCCCATGGCTGCTTGGTGCCCGCCTCCTTCATCTGGTCCTTGACGCGCGCGCCAGACGCGCGGATCGCGAACGCCACCACCTGGAACCGATCCTCGAGGTACTCGAGCTGGTTCTCAGGGTTGTACGGCTTCATCTCGCTCGGGTCCATGAGCGCTGACATGGCCACCTTGTTGCCCAGCACAGAGACCTCGTCCTTGTCGACCGACCCGGACCGCGCCTTGCCTTTCTTGTACCCGCCGATGAACGAGAACGCCGTCGATGAGTCGTCATGCTCGTCGTCATGGCTGTCATCATGCCCGTCGTCGGTGCCATCGCCGGGTCGGTCTGCGTCTCGACCGCCATGGTCATCGCCATCGTCGCGGTCGCTGCCGCTACGCTCCGACACAGGCTCTTCTTCGCTCTCGTCCGACTCGGAGTGGCCATGGCTGCGCGTCCGCGTCCGCGTCCGCGTCCGCGAGTCGCGCTTGCGCTTCTTGCCCGAGTCGTCCAGGACGTCGTCGAACGTCATGCCCTCGTCCTTGAGCAGCCGCTCGAGCGCCGTCTGGCTGAGCTTGAGCACTTGGTTGCTCGACAGCTGCCGGCCAAGCAGCACGCGCACGCAGATGTTCGACAGGCTCAGCGTTGTGCTGTAGTTCTCCTCGTCCACGATCAGCGTGCCCTCCCGCACGTGCTCGCGCTCGTCGTCGTAGAACTCGACCACGTCGACCTCCGACATGCCTGCGAGCCGCTGGCACGACGCCATGCGGCGCGTCGAGTCCTCCTCGAGCATCTGGCAGCGCACGGCGTTCGACTGGCAGCCCTGCATGACGGCCAGCACCTGCAGCAGCTCCGTCTCCTGGCGCGTCAACTTGTACATGTCGGCGAGGCGGAAGACGCGCGGCAGGCGCTGGCCCGCCTGCGCCGTCGCCGCCAGGCGGCACGCGCCGAGGTCCAGCACGTAGCGCTTGAGCCGCGCGAGGAACTCGACGCGCTGCTGCATCTCGTCGCGGTGCGCGACCGTCGCCTTGGCGCCGCGCGCACCCGCCACGTCGCGCGTGATCGAGTCCGGCTTGGTCACGCTCAGCGAGAACTCCATGAACGCCATCTCGTACAGGAACACGACCAAGAACTTCATCTCGACGAACCAGAACCAGTCCGCGTCGCTCCGCACGGCCAGCACAGCCGCCTCGCTCGGGTCTCGGCGCAGTTCGTCCCAGAACTCGTGCAGCATCGCGCGCACGTACGAGTACTCGCCCTGCAGTGCAGCCACGACTGGCGCGTGCTCCGCGCGCACGCGTGCCAGCGCCGCCTCCGCTTCCGGCGTGGCGCCTGCCGGCGGCTTGCCGGCTCCGTTGCGCTCCTTGTTGGCTTGCTCACTGCGCTCGCTCGCCGCGCTCTTGGCGGCGGTTGCGCCGTTCGCCGTGCGTCGGCGCTTCCCGGTGGCCATCGCCGGACGATTCTGCTGCGCCGGACGCGCCAGAGACGCTGAGAGCCGCGCCGAGCGACGGGGAGCAGCAGCAGCAGCAGCAGTCGCCGCAGGTTTAGCGCCTATGTGCAGTGGTCGCAGGCGAGCGCGCTCCGACGGCGACGAGGACGCGGCGAAGGAGTGGCGAGCGACCCCGACGTGGTGGGACCAGCCGTCCGTTCCGATCTGCGCGAATGGCCATTGTGGCCATTGGGCCGTGGCGTATACACTATACACACAGATGATGATTTACCGGATTACTGCGGACGTATACAGTGTAGTCGACGCGTGATTGGCTGGAGCGCGAGCGAGGGAGTACTAGAAATGCGCGTAGAAGTACGACACTATCGAGTAAAGTGCGAGGCGGGCAGTTCCACTCACCTTGACCTCTTCAACTTGAAGTGGGTCTCGCCGGCATCGCACCGAGACTCGTGGTGAGCAAGCGGCCGATACATAACAGCGCCGCTACTTGGGACTCCACATGCCCAGCCGCGTGTCGAACTGCATGCGCAGGAATCTGTTGCAGCGCGACAGGTAGGCGCGGTCGTGCGCCTTGATGGCTTCGTCCGTAGCGATCACGAGCAGCGGCCAGGCGCCGTAGCCGAATACCCAGACGTACCACGGCACGTGGTCGGACACGAACTGCCACAGCGACGAGCCGTCGGCACCCTCGAGCCCTGCGCGGAGCACGCTGATGATGCTCTGAGCAGCCAGCAGCAGCGCGGCCGCGGCTATCCACGTGCGGTTGCACCGTGTCGGCGGCGCCGTCCGCAGACTCTCGCAGCGGTAGAGGTAGCCGCACGAGGACGCGAGGATGGAGAGTGTCAAGGCGAGCAGCATACCGGCCTCGGCGCGGTCCACAGCTGTCGTGAGTGCGGGTGGCCGCGGGTGCAGGAGCAGCAGGTCGTTGCTCTTGAGCACCAAGTCGAGCCAGCTGTAGTCGCGGTACGCCGACACGTCGAGGCCGTCGAGACCGGCGCCTGAGGCGAGTGACGCGCGCAGTGAGAGACCGAGGAGACTCTCGAACGCGGCGATGGACAGCAGTGCCGACGGCACGTGGCGCAACACGAAGTAGGCCACGAGCCGCGGCGCGTCGGCCTGTGTGTCCACAGGTCCGTTCTTGCGCGGAGTCGTCTTCATCACGTCCGGTTCGCTCGCGGACGCGAGCATCGTGAGGCTGAGCACGGGCACAAGGCCCCAGAGCAGCCAGAAGATGGACGCGCAGCTCAGCTGCGCCGCCACGGGGAGCGGCAGCAGGTACGCGGCCACGATGAGCGTCGCGATCTGCAGCTGCGAGACGAAGATGAACGCGTAGAGCTGGCGGAAGTTGGTCAGCAGCCGCCGCCCGAGCCGGAGCAGCTCGAGCAGGTGCGGCAGGCTCGGCGTCACACCCTTGTTGTCACCGTCGTCCTCGACACTCTTGAGCCGGAACGCGCACGCCAGCGTATTGAGCACGTGGCTGAACTGCAAGTCCTCCTCGCACAATGCGCGCCAGTCCACGCGCGCGCCGGGCGGCACGCGCGCGTGGAAGAAGGCGTGCGGTTTGCCCTGGATGCCGACGGCCAGGTCAGACGCCGCGAACAGCGGTGCGTTCGTCTCCTTGAAGGACGAGCCGACGCCCATGACCACCTCGTGGTGCTCCTGGAAGATGCCAACCATCTCGCGGATCGTCTCGGGTGTGCTGTCCGTGTACAGCGACACGAGCAACGGCACGTTGTCGACCTCCTCCAGGTGTCGCTTGATAGCGGCTACGCCGTGCGGTAGCCGTGCCTTCACATCCCAGTCCGAGTACTGGGACGTCATGCGGAACGGGTCCAGCCCGTCGCTCGCCAGCGGCCGCAGCGAGATGGCGCAGTTCCAGTCCGTCTCGATCCCCATCTTCTCGGCCAGCAGTTTGCTACGCCGCATGTTGCGCGGCGAAAAGTACACGAAGCGCACACCGCACGCGTCGAGGTCCTCGATCAGGTCCGGAATGCTCTTCTTGGGTTGGATTCCCGTCGCGACCATGCCGAGGAAGATTTGATCGTCCTGCACTTGCCACAGCCGCGCCGCCTTCTTGTCGCTCGTCTCGGCGCCGCCGTCGTCCGACTGCGCCGGTGCGAGCGGCATCCCAGAGGACGACGCCAGGTCGCTCGGCGCGCGAGCCAGTGGCCCGCTGCGGCGACGGCTGAACAGATGCGCGGATGACGAGGGCGTAGGCGGTCTCGCGGCGCTCGCGACAGATTCACTGTCATCGTGTCGAGGACTGGGCTCGCTCGCCACTGACACATCGGTCGACCGCGGAGACATAGTGGGGGACAAGGCGGTCGGCGACGGCGACGGCGATGGATGCAGCCCTAAGCCAGTGCTCCCTCGAGGCGCCGGTCCCGATTCTCGGGTGGTCAACGCGGCGCTCACGCTCTCTGCGTTCCCTTGCTGTCTCGCTGACTCGAGTCGCGCGGTGGCATCGTCCTCATCGCCGATGGAGCTGTCGCTGACGAGGAAGACTGGCGGGAGCCTGCTGTCCAAGGCGCCGAAAGTCGTCGTCGCCGCGCCAGCCCCGCTAAAGAGTGCGTTGAGGCGGTGAGGGACCGGGACATACGAGAACGCGACGCAGTCGAGGTCCTCGACGCGCCACTGGTTGTACATCTCGAGTATGGCGCGCTGCTTGTCGCTCGTGAGCGGGCAGATGGATTTGCCATCCCAGTACTCGGTGCAGTGCGCCAGCACGACTGTCGGGTGCCCGCGAGACACGAGCTGGTGTCGGTGGCAGCGCTTGTCGAGTACCACGGTCGAGTACATGTGCGACTTGAGATTGCCTCGGTACCGCGAGTCCTCCTGACCCTGGTCGTGGTGGTCGCTCGCGTGCTCGTGGTGCGCCAGCCGTGGACAGATGATGTGGATTGACTGCCGCCGCTGGAACGCCTCAAGGTCGAAGCGTTCGTCGAAACCCATTTCTCGCGACAGGTTGAGCAGATACTTGGGGAACGGCAGCATGCGCACGTGGACGGACAGCCGCTGGAGACAGCGCCGGTAGTCCGGGTCGCTACCGCCTCCCGACCAAGCCAGCGAGGATGGGTCGTCGAGCTTGAGGGCACCAACCGCAGCCTCGTTCGACAGGTACTTGACGTTCTCGTGGTACAAGCGCGCTGGGTCTTCCGCGTCGTTCAGCATGATGCCGAGGCCAATTGGCTTGAGCGACGGCAGGTGCTGCTTCCACCTCGGGTCCTCGAACTTAAGCCCAGTCTCGCAATCACGGTCCAAGTGCAGGTCCAGCACGGTCGACGAGCTGCCCTGCCTGTCGGTCAGCAGGAAGATCTCCTCCGCCGACGGCGACTGATCGCACAGGATGTCGTCGTCGAAGCAGCACAGCATCGTCGTGCTGCCCAGGCGCTCGAGCAGCCGGAACGACCGGAACGGAATAGGGAGGCGTCGGCGGCCGTCGCGGCTGCTCACGTGCGCTTGGCTGCAGCGCATGACACGGAACTTGAGCGCCACGAAGAAGTAGCTGAGCCACGTATCAATCGCCGACTGCATCTTCTGCGCCTTCTCGGACCGCAGTTTCTCTCGGTCCTCCACGTCAAACACATCCGAAGTATTCAGTCCCTTGGGCGACGCCGGCGGAGCCATATCTAGCGCCGCATCGTCTCCGCTATCGTCGCGGTCGTCGCTTCTGCCACGAGCTCCAACGATTGGAGACGGAAGTGTTCCGTCGGTCGGCGGCTGTTGCTTCGTGTGATGATGATGATGGTGGTGGTGATGATGGTGCTCATGCTGATGCTCATGAGATCTGTGATCGCTCGACGAATGAGGCACGACGATGTCCTGGAAGGCACTCAGAATCGACGACGTTGCGGCTGCCTCGGCGATGAACAACACGAACGGCGTGTGAAGCGACGCGAAACAGAGCCAAATACCGACGGGACCGAGCAGCAGGTGGTTGAGCGTCGTGTCCATCGCGCGGTCCTGCAGCACTGCGCGCATTGCGATCGCCACGAGCACACACGCTGAGTAGAGCGCGCAGACGTAGCCGGCGACGCGTTGGGCCTCGACCAAAAGGCTCTGCGTCGGCGTGTCTGGGCGAGTGATCGAAAAGAGCGCGTGCTCAATGTCGCGCACGACAGGCGTCTCGCGCATCTCGAACACCCGCATCTCGCCGCAGAGCTCCAGCAACAGCGGAGGGTTGAATGTCGCCGTGCAGCGCACCGAGTCTCCCCGGGCCACACGAGGCGGTGGACTCGTCCAGGATGGCAGCTTACTGCCTCTAGGGTACTCTGGCGCCGCCGCGGCTGCCGCTTTGCTGCTCTCCGTCACCAGCCGCACATCGCCAGGCGCAATATCTCCGCTCATGAGTCCGATAATGTCTCCGTCCACGAGCAGGTTCATGGGCAAGCGCAGCCACTGGCTGTCTCGATAGCAGGCCACGTAGCTGTTGGACGGCAGCAGCATTGCGCTGGGCTGCCGCGCGCCTTCCGTCCCTGCCGCCTCCGTCGGTGAGGACGGGGATTGACCCTGCTCTTCATCGGCCATCGAGGTTTCGAGACCGGCTGGTCCTCCATCGGCGTCCCCGGCATTGTACGCCAGCATTTGCTGCACGGCAACGCGGATGCGCTCGGCCATCTCCGCGTGGTGCCGGCGCTTCTGCGAGCGGTTCATGAGCGCGTTGCCCGCTGCGGCGGCCACGAGGAACGCGCCTTCAAGCAGCGCCTCGAGCGCGCGCGGCATCTGACTGGCCGAAAGGCGGCGCGCTAGATCGGCGAAGCGGAAGCTCGAGCAGAGCACGAGCAGTAGCACGAACGGGTCGCGGAACTCGGTCGTGAGGTTCGTTGACTGCTCCTTCTGCTCGATCTTGCGCTCGATCGCCGCCAGCAGCCGCGCGCGCGCCGCGCGCATCGACAGACCGAGCGGCGGAGCATCCGAGCCAACGGACGCACCGCCGCTGGCGCTGAACGTCGCGTAGTTGGCGCTCGCTGGCGCGCGGAGCAGCGGTGCACAGTCGGACTGCGCCATTCCGCGCGCCGTTGGCACTTCCGATCCGGCGCCACGAGGTGAGTCTTGAGGTTGAAGGGCCAGGCGTTCTCTCCTACAAAACCCATACAATGCAAATCCCCATCATGATTGGTCGGAACCATGTATTGAGTCGAGTTTCGTCGAATGGGAATAGCTGACGCCGTCGAGGGTACGAACTTTCGACATCAAGAGTGCTGCTGTTCGATCGGTCAAAGTGTACTGCTGTTCGCAGTAGTTGCGTTCCTGTTGCTTCTCTTCCAGCGCGGTCGCCAAGATATTGCTCTTTCATTGGACAAAAACAATCACAGCAGCGCTTGTGATTGGCGAAATTAGTCGCGGTGAGAAACGACCCTCCGCTTCCACCCGATTCTCTCGCCAAACAACAAGCGAAGCAAGCAGGCAAGCAGGGCACGAAGGAGCGACCGCGTCGGTTTCTTCTCCTCCTCCTCCCCCCGGACGTCTCGCCCGCCGCCGCGCAGAGACCGCCAGCATGCCGAAGAACAAGGGGAAGGGCGGCAAGAACCGCCGCCGCGGGAAGAACGACAACGAGGAGAACAAGCGCGAGCTCGAGTTCAAGGAGGACGGCCAGGGTAAGCGGCAGCGAGGGCGGACTCGCGTCGGCGCGCGCGGGAGCGGAAGCGACAGAGACTAACTGACGCGTTGCGTGTGGTGGTGCTTGTCGCTGGCGCGCAGAGTACGCGCAGGTGGTGCGCATGCTTGGCAACGGGCGCCTGGAGGCCTACTGCTTTGACGGCGTCACGCGGCTGGGCCACATCCGCGGCAAGATGCGCAAGAAGGTCTGGGTCGGCGCGGGCGACATCATCCTCGTGAGTCTGCGCGAGTACCAGGACGGCAAGGTCGACATCATCCACAAGTACAACGCGGACGAGGCGCGCAGCCTCAAGGCCTACGGCGAGCTGCCCGACAACGCGCGCATCAACGAGACGGCCGTCGACATGGCCATGGAGCCCGAGGAGGGCGACATTGGCTTCGACTTCGACGACATTTAGGCGTCGCGTGACGAGGCGTAACGTGATGCGCCGCGCCGCGCCGCGCCGCGCTTCCGGGTCGACGACGCTCGGCTCGGGCCGCGCGTGCTGGCATTGTAGAGCCATGAGAGACGAGGAGGGTCAAGAGAGGAGAGATGGAATGCGACGACTGTACACACCCTGCGTCTTGCCGCCCATTGCTATTGATAGCTCGGCCGCACGCCTAGGAATAGCGCCCGGCGTCTCCAGGCATGTGCGAGTTCCCGACGTGCCGTGCTGCGCCGTGCTGTGCCGTGCCGCGGCGCGAGCGCCAAGCAAGCCGTCGAGCATGCCGATGGCCCAGGAGAGTCGTCGGCGCCTCGCCGGCGGTCCCGACAACCACGAGGACGACCCGGCGAGCGACGAGTGCAAGCGCGACGAAGGGGACGCGCAGCCGCCGCTAAGCCCGCGCGTGCGTCGCCGTCTCGACGACGCCAAGGAGAACGCGAGCCTATTCGGACCCGGTACGCTACGCTGCGCCATGTTGCGCTCGCGCCAAGGAGCGATGGCGGTGCGATTGACAGGCAGGCAGTGTGCGAGCAGGGTGAGGTCATCCAGTGGCTCAGTGCACTCGACCCGGAACTCATCGCATTCGGCAGGCACCTCGAGCAGCGCGGCTACCGGTCGCTCTCGAGCCTCGCGTTCCTGACCGAGGACGAACTCGCGGTTTCCGATGAGGACGAGGGCGAGAACGAACACGCCCTGCCGCCCGGCGCACGCGCCATGCTGCTCGCGGCGCTCGCCACGCTACGCCATGATCTCTTCCGTATGTAGACGATCGGAATCGCACAAGCGCAATAGACCCTAGTTCACCAGCGTCTTTCGCTCCGGACGCGCTCCCCGGGACCGCGACGTCTCTTCACACTGTCGATGGAGATGGAGCCGCGCCTCCGTCGCTGGCTGCCAACGGATCGAGCTCTACCGCCACCGGAACCTCTACCGATACGTCTCCTAAAGGCTCGACGACGCTCTCTGCGCCGAGACCACCTACTTCGTAGCTCACCGCGTCGTGGACCGAGGCGTCTTGAAAGTAGTCGGCACTGGTCGGCACGTGCTGCTGCTCGGGCGGACTCACCTCAAACCCCGCGCCTTCCTCGAGCTGCAGACTCGACTCCGGCACAGCGCGGCCATATTCCTCGTCATGGTGGATTGTCGCGGCCTCCGTTTCTGCCATCAGCTGCGACTCCGAATGCTCATAGTGGTGCTCATAGTGGTGCTCATAGTGGAGCTCACCACCGTTTTCGTTGGCAGCATCAACTGCGCTGTCTTGAAGAAAATCATGCGCCACGCCGGAGCCCTCGCTCTCGATCATCTCCCCTTCGACGTGGACTGGCGACCAGTCGTGGTGTTGATCGCCCCATTCGGTCGCAACACTGTTGGCATGGAACCCGCTGCTGTCGATAGTGGCGCCTTCACCGATGCCTTCGTGCGTCGCGCATACAGCACTGGCCTCCGCCTCTGTCGGAGCGTACTCAAGTTGCGTTGACGGCCAGTCCGGCTGCCGCTGCTCCTCCATATCGCGATCGCCGAAGCCAGTGGGGCCGTGCGTCGCAGTTTCGTGGAGCTCCGCCATTTCCTCGTGAGCTGGAGAATCAATGGACCAACCCATCGCCTCGACCACTTGGTCATGGTTCTCAACACAGTGGTCGCTCTCGTTTACCATTGATGGATCATTCTCTGTGTACAAGTTCGAGACGGCGGCGCTAACAGCGTTGTCGGTCTCCTGCTCTCCCAGAGCATGATCTGAAGCCTCCTTCACGGTATCCTTTTTCACGGTGTCGTCCTCAACTGGTGCTTGTGTTCCTGCTTCACCTGGGATGCTGACACGCTCTTCGTCCCTTCGAGAGCTGATCAGAGCGTTTTTTCCCGCTTCAACGCTGCCTTGGACGCATTCGACATCACCGAATACCGGGATCGTCGACGCAGTAGCTACATCCACGCCAGCAGCGGCTTCATGGGCAGCTCCCCCTTCATTCATGTCGTAGTTAACTTCGCTCTGGTCGATGTCTCCGAAAGCGTCAACCTCGACAGCACCTCCTTCAACGCCGACCAAGGCGGCATGAGCTTCCGTCTCTGTCTCAATGCTCTCGACATCATCCACATCAGCACGTATCGGGATAACCAGCTCTTCGGCTGAAACCAGATCAACGGTCGTATCGGTGACAAGCGTGTCTCCATTCACATCGTTGCGAATGGCTTCGCCTTCTGATGCGTCAAGTTTGCTATCACCTTCTTCATTCACTTGGAAGACAGTTGGAACCTCAGTGGTGTCATCAATGTCGTCGCGTGCCAGGGTAGGCGACTCTACGACTTCATCCCGACCAAAGACTTCGTTACTGTCAGCTTTCCATCCAATTGTATCGATGGCGTCTTCGCTCTGGTCTCCATATTCGGATGTTTCAAGCTTGGCGACGGCTCCATCATCCGTTCCAACGGGCTCTCGTGCGTCGTCTAGCGATAACGGGTCTTCACTGACTAGCTCCTGCTTCGACGCATCATGGATTTCGTCTATAGGTGGCTGCGATTCACTCACTGCTGGACCCAGGTTTACTGGCGCCGCGTCTTCGCTCTTCGCAGAGTCTATCGCTTCGTCCAGTCCATCGATCGGAGGATCTTCGTACGTTATCTTGAGTTGTTCACCGCTCTTCAACATGCTGGAGTTGCCCTCTTCTACTGTCTCGAAACCGTCACTGAAATTCTCTGAGCGGATCTCTTCACTCTGTAGCACACCATCGCCTACTTGTTCATCGAGTCTGACCACTCCGCGTATTGCGCCGCCCGATACGCCAGCGTCGTTCCCATCCGTTGGCACGGCTCCTCTCGTTGCAGCAGATTCGTCCACTTGCTCACTCTCAGCTGCTGCCTCTAGTCGCTCATTCTCTCTGTCTCCAGATGCAAAAGTCACGCTGTTTACGAGAGTCTCCTTGTTGCCACTTGATCTCTTGGACGCGCTGCTTCGGCGTTGGTTCATCGATGGGCTTACCGTCTCGGTCAGCTTTGGGTTGACACTAACTTCGGGATCGGGGAACGAGTAGCGCGGACTGAAGAACGGGTCCGTCGGTGTCAGTGGCGGCGCGATGGTAGGGCTGTCAGCCGCTTTCTTGCTCGAGCCGCGGCTGCTAGGCGTCTCGAGCGGCGGCAGACACTTCCTCAATAGCGCGTCGGCGACGATGGACCGCGGCGTCGGGATCTGCGAGATGTTCAGTCGCTGCTTCTCCTTCGTGAGTGGGCTCGGCATGCGCAGGAGCGACGACGGAGACGACGGACTGTTGCTCTTGTCTCTCGGACTGCTCAGTAGCCGTCGCGCTCCCTTGCTCGGACTCGCAGCGTACGGATCGGGCGACTGCTGCTGCTGCTGCTGCTGCTGCTGGCGAGCGCCGCGCGGTTTTGTCGACAACGAGCGCTTGGCTGCCAGGTATGAGTTGCGAATGGTCACCGTGACCGAGTGCTCTGGCCCCAAGTACTGCTCCGCCAACCCCACACCCTGGGCAGCGACCACAAACATACAGACAGATAGTGAGCGAGCCGCCCGCTGACTGCTGCTAGGTGAGCAGCGTCCACACCTTCTTGTAGCTCTGGACACAATCGTCGTACGCCTTGAGGAACTCCTGCTCGACGCCAATATTGTGGTAGGCGATACACATGACCGAGACGCGGTCGAGCGACGGCGTCCCCGCAGAGGGCTTGAACACGTCTTCCTGGAGCACGAGCAACGCCTCCTGCGCATGCGCGAGCGCTTGATCATGCTTGCCGAGCTGGGAGAGCACGGCGCAGAGGTTGAGCAGCGTGTCGGCGGCGTTGCTGACGCGTCCGAGGCGCCGCTCGATGGCCACGGCCGAGCGGAGGCTCGCCATAGCCGCATGCAGCTTGCCCAATCGCCGGTAATAGCACGCGAGGTTGTTGAGCGTCGTGGCGCGCTCGGCGGCGAAGCGCTGCCCATGCTGCGCCGTCAGCACCTCGGCCTTCTTGAGCAGGTCCACGGCGACGGGGAAGTTGCCCTGCTGCAGGAAGCTCATGGCCAGCAGGTTGCACATCTCGGCCAGTGCGCGGCACGCGAGCGCCACCTCCTCGCTCTCGAGTCCGAAGAAGTGTCGCCGCAGTACCAGTGCGCGTTCCATGCAGTCGAACGCGCGCAGATAGTCATTCTATCCGCCGCATACGACGATGTAGTGAGGCATCGGGCTCAGGTGTCGAACGCCTCGAGGTACCATAGAGCGTACCGCGCGCTGGTGGTGGACGCACTCCTCGTCCAGTCGGTGCAGCGCCTCGAGCGCCTGCTGCTCTTCTCGCGCGCCTCGAACAGACTGAGATGCCGGCTAATCGCAGGACACCAGCGCGGCGTTAGTGAGAAGCGCGCGAGGATGCGCGGGCTGCAGGCGGTGGCCCAACCGTGCTCATGGTGATGTGGACGGCGGCAGAGTGAGAGATCGACCGCGCGAGCGGCCATGGGCGTCGAGCGAGAGAACGAGGCGGTGCGTGGCAGCAAACCGCCGGGCGAGAGCTATTATTACTCCATGTCGTGTCGCTGTGGAGAGTTGGCACCGCTTGGTCCTGGCGCTGACGACAAAAAGCAACCAGCGCTACTCTCGGAATGATGCGAGTACAGGGCTCGAAGTGGTTTCTTGGAGCGCGCCGCCGACAAGGGGCGTGAGTAGCTTGGAACCACTCAGGCTTGGACTCAGGATCGGGATCGGACGCGAATTCGCTGAGCCCGCGCCGTCAGACTCCAACCTGTGCCGTCGCCCCCACCCACACAAACCAGCTTCGTGTCGTCGAAGAGTCAGGCTGCCACACTACTGCTGTTGATGGCAGTGCTAGCCATCGGTAATGCGGCTGTTGTCGAGGGTACAGAGCAAGCCGAGTTCCCAGTCGGACTAGCGCTGCTGCCGATCCGCGACCCGTTTGTGTCGGACCCTATTTGACCGCCAAGCGACGGCACCAGCATCACTATCACTGATAGCAATGTCATCGTGACTGGCACAAGCACGGTCCACGTGGTGCGTGCGATCGAAGACGTGGCCGACTGGGATCAATCCCTCGACGATGATGCGCTCGCGAGTATGATTGCCAGCATCATAGGCGTGGAGGCGCCGACCGCGGAGCTGAAGCACCAGATCCAAGCTGCGTTCGCTCTGCGTGGTGGATCGTCGGTTGGAGCACCTGGCGCTTTTCACAGCCGCATCATGACGATCGTCGCCGCGTCGGCGGCGATCTCTCGTGGCACACACCCTTGCGGGGAGTTGCCGTCGGAGACGCCGGTGATTCCAGCGTATCGTGACCAGAAGTCGGAGGACCCGCGTCTCCAAACGCTTGCAGGCATCTTTGGTGCATGCGCTCGCTCGTCTAGCCGCGCTGAATGGAGTAGGAGCCAAGGCAGCGAGTTGACAACACGCGTCACAGTTCCTCTCTGGCTCATATTCATTAACTAGATTTCCACCGCTCGCCTCGCGAGCGCGCCTACCTACTGGCTACTACCTAGAATACGGGCTGGACCGTGTGAGCAGGTTCGAGCCGAAACTCCCGGACTCACGCTTTCTCGCTCTTTACCAACTTCTTCACCCGCGTTGCAAGTACTCCGGTCTTGGTCGCTCTTCGAGCAGCTCCGTTGCCACGTGCAGGATGTTCAGCGAGGCGTTCGCGCCACAGTCCCAAAAACTCTTGCAGCCACTGGTTTTACAGTGCAAAACGTTTCGGGATGTGGCTTTGCCATTCGGTTTGCCGTGCGCGATCTTCAGGAAGGCGACGTCTTCGAGGTCTTCATGACAGTAATAGCATCGCTTGCTTGTCCGAAATTCATCGATCGGTCGAACAGTAGCGCGCTTGGCAAGCTCCTTCTTCAATGCCTTCACATGTCCGGTTGCGTG
>JAADYC010000479.1:0-19248 GCA_023338135.1 Phytopythium kandeliae | reverse complement strand
GCGACGTCACGACGTATCGTCGTCCGCTTTGGCGTCGGTGACGTCGAAGGAGACGATCCGCGCTTGATTGGCGCCTTTGAGGTAGCGACCCGAGCGGAGCAGGCTTTGTTGGAGCGCGCTTCTGCCACGCACTCTCGACCGCGCGCAGCAAGCACTCAACCCAGAGGCTCGCTCAAACGCAAGACACTCCTTGTTCTCGTCCTTCCTGCTCGCTACTCGAACACATCGCGACTGACCTCTCAGCAGAACCAGCCACGTCCTACACGCTCTGCACATGCACACACACGCACAGAGCATACTCGAACGCAGCCAAGTGGCGTGGTCGCAACCAGCGACGCCTCCTAGGTCAACCGTCGCACCGCGTTGGTGTCCGTGGACCAAAACGGCACTCGGGGCGTTGTGATAGCAGAGCGAACGCCAAGAGGCTTGTGCGGAGGGAGTCGCCTTGATCCGTTGCTGGCAAATGGCGTTGGGACGTCCAGAAAGTTCGCACCGCTCCCTCTCGAGTATCGAGCACACGAGACCGCCGACCTTAGCAGCACGGGTTTGTGTGCGAGCAGAGTCGTTGGTGGCAGCGGCCGCTTTCGCAAGCAAAAGGCGGGTCGGCACGACAAAGCGTCGGCTCCAAGGACGGATTCCTCGGCATTCGCGCGAGACGAGTCACAGTCGCACGGAGTCATATTCCATAACTTATGGCGAGCACGCGAACAAGACCCGAAACTCGGCGAGTCGCGGGCCCGCGCGTACCGGCAGAGGACCGTCGCGTCCTCTCGGGGCGGGGGGCGCTCCCTCTCCGTCGCCAGAGATGCACGGCGACGTCGAGGGCGGGACGCGGCGTCCGCGGTCCCCCCTGGACACCCCAGCGCCGGCGCCTAAATACAGCCAGACACCTCGTCCGGACGCGCCTCACTTGGCTAGCGGCGAGTGCACGCGCAGCGACATGCTGCGCCGGCGCTTGAGCTGCATCTGCAGGTCCTCGTTCTTGGCCAAAATCTGCTTCACGTTGGAAATGTACTCCTGGCACGGACCCGGCAGGTTGGCCGTGCCCTGGTTCTTCGCCAGGAACAGGCACTCCGAGTGCGAGCGCCGGCGGCGCATTAGCCGCTCCGCGTCCTCGTGCGCCGGCGGGCTCGCCGAGCCGCGCGCCGACGACGGCGTCCACTGCGGCGAGCGCGCCTCGGACGCGTGCACGGAGCTCTTGAGGTCCTTCGTGACGCTCGTGTCGACTGTCAGGCTCGACGGGCCGTGCTCGGGGCTCTCGGGGCTCGCGAAACGACGCATAAAGTCCATGTCGATTGGTTCTGGTGACTGGGCTGGACTGGACTGGGCTCGGCTCGGCTCGGCTGGGCTGGGCTAGCTGGGGCGGGCGGCGACTGGGCAGCGCGGCGCAAATTTGAGACTGACGCCGAGGTTCCGACGAGCGCGCCGGCGAGGGAGATGGAGAGAGGGTGTGTGGAAGGAATGATAAATTACCGACGCGCGTACGGTACTTTTGGGACGTAGCACGCCGACAAACCAGAAGAGACACTGGCGCGGAGTATACCGCAGGCGCCGGCCGGATGCGGAAAGAGGCTCTCGTCATGATCCCGCGCTGTTCGACCAGCACGAACATATTTACTTTTCACAACACGTAAACCGCGCATACAAGACGCAAGTCGGGATCAAAATAAAGTCTGACCAATCATAGTGGAGTGTGCAGATGGGCGTCAAGCTGTTGGTCGAGTTGAAGTTGGGGCGGCGCGCTAAGAACCGGCATCCCGAAGAGGATCCCGGAGAGGCGCAATGCATACTTTGTGCCAGTGCATTCCACCGCTTCGGGTCGTCCTCGTCGATTACGTCCAACACCATGACTTGCAGGCACTTCCCGTCGGTGCGTTGGGAACGGCCGCCGGCGGCCGCAACGAGCCTTCGCATTGCGTTCGCAGCGATTGCGCTCGATTAAACGCTCGTCGTTCAAGGCAGACTCGGTCGATCGGTGGCGGCGGCCGGCCGCGCCGCGAGGCCGCTTGTTGGGGCGGTCGCTTGGTGGGAAAAGTGGAGAACCCTGTCGCAGTACTGTGCAGAACCGAATAAATACGAATCGCCTCCTGGCACCCCACTTCAGAATGAGCATTCAACCTGGATCGCCAGCATTCCGCCGTTCTACTGTACTTTGTATGGTTTCTACGCCCTTGAAGGGATGGATGAGACTGCACAGCTTCTTCTTTGCCGCCGCAATAGAAAACGGCCCGCCCATCTGCATGCCCATGACACGCACTCCGCACCAAGCAGCCTTGCCAGCCAGACCGAGGCTGACCATTTGCTTTGCTCTTCTCGACGGCACTGGCGGGCGGAAGGCTGGCCGCAACACACCACCGAATTCCCCACACGCAAAACCCAAGTGCTTGAGCATTCACACCAATGCTGGGTGAGCACGCGTATCGCTGTGGCGCTCACTGCGTGTCTTTGGAAGTCGCTCGTGTCTATGCTTTGTGCGTCGGATCATGTGGTGGTTCTAGAAGGTGCGCTCTCGTCATGGCGTGTGGCGATCCTGCGGTTTCATCCTCGGGGGTTTGTCCAGCGCAACGGCCTGACAGACGAAGATCGGCTCGACCATCCTCCATACTGCCTTTCATCATACGGCGCGCCAACCGATCGCTCGGAACCGGCAACGCCGCCAAGACAAACCAAGCAAGCGAACAGGCGCCTCGACTTGTCGGCGGTTTCGGCCGAGCAATCGAACAGGCTGCTGACGTGCGAGGAGATGGGCTGAAGTCGAAGCAACGTGTTTGCGAGAACTATCATTTCAAACATTGCATGAAGAATTAGAGGCATTTTCGTATTGTGAAGCACAATGATCGGCAGCAGAAATACGAAGCAATCGAATCCCAAAGATTGAGTTCGTTTTGCCTTGAATCCGTTCCAACAGGCACCCATTCTGGTGCAGAAGCTCCTTCCAACACTCCTTGGCCGGTTGCCGCGGCGTCGCCGTTGCTATCCTCCATACATACCGCTTGATTGTTTGTAAGTGTGTCAAATACTCCCTCCTCCTTCTCTCTCTCCAACAGCACACGCCCCACTCGCTCGCTCGCTCGCTCGCCTGCTGGCCGCATCACACAGCGAACGGGTTGAGCACCGCCATGCCGTCCTCCTCCTCGTCCTCCTCGACATAGTCGCCGTGCGGCGAGCCCGAAACGGACGGACGGAAGTTGGCCGGCATGGCCAGCGGCTTCGGGGCGGGGCTGGACGACTGCGAGCCGCCAAAGAGCGAGAACACGCCGCCGAGCAAGCCACCGGCGCTATCGTCGCCTGCGTGGGCCGCCTGTGCCTGCTGCAGCTCCGTCGGACTGAACTGCAGCACGGCCGCGATCACGGGCACGAGCCGCGCCTTCTCGCTCGCGTTGTGGCTCTCAATGTACTTGAGTATCACGTTCTTGAGGTACTGCGCCGCCCAACACAGACACGATTAGCGTCAGCCCGCGCGCATCGCCCCACGACGCGGCACGCGGCTGCACGTACCTCGACGTTGACGGCAGCGTGCGGCCGCTCGGCGAGCTCCTGCAGTCGCTTCTGCTGCCGCGTGGCCTCCTCCCACAGCGCCTGCATGTCCTCGAACTTCTTCTGGTACAAGTGCGCCTTCTCCGCCCACGCGTCCGCCTGGAGCTTCCGTGCCGGCGCGTCCGGCGCCAGAGCCTTCCCGGTCTGTCATCACCGAGAGAACGGATCGAGTGAGCCACTGTGTTTCCATCGTTGGGGAGACCAAGCGAACAGCAAGAAGAGCTCACCTTGACGGGAGCACTGTCGTCCGCGCCTGCCTCTCGAAGCGAGGGCACACGGGCGAGCGGAATAGCCCGCGAGTCCGCGACGGCCGCCGATAAGTGCTGATCCTGCTCCGTGTCGGATGTCGGCGACGATGAGTGGTACAACAGGTTGTTGCTGCCGCCGTCCACGTCGACGGACCAGGACGACGCCGTCGACGACGAGCGCCGCTCCTTCTCAGACAAGTAGTACGCGCTGAAGCCGCCGCGGTCGCTCCGAGGGATGCTCGGTCTCCGGGAGCCGTGCGTTGTGGTGCCAGCCCCACTGGCGGCGACAGCGTCCTGCAGTTGGTGTTTCAGCGACGCCACCTCGGCTTCCTTCTCCTGCATCCGCTCGCGCTCTTGCTCTGTCTGCCGCTCGAGCGCGCGCGATAGTGCCGCCACCTCCTCCCTCAGCTTGTCGTTCGCCTCGCGCAGATCCTGCAGGTTGTTCTCCAATGGAGCCTTCTCCTTGATCACCGCCTCCACGCGCGCCACCTCGGCCTTCAGCACGCGCACTTCCGCCTGCAGAGACGCTTCCACCTCGCGCCTCTCGACAGTAGCAGCACGGCGGACGCTCTCCTCTCTCGCGGATGCCTCCGCCTCCGCTGCTTGCGCGCGATTCTCCGCGGCAGCGACGCCGGCTTCCAACGCTTCGATCCGACCGTTCGCCGTCATGAGCTCCTGTTCTAGCCTGGCCGCGTCCTCCGAGCTCTTCTTCAGATGCAGCTTGCTCTCAGAGGTCGCCTTCTTGAGCGCCACGTGCGCGCGCTTCTTGTACACTTCGAGCTGTGACCGCGCAGATGTCGCCGCGTCTCGCTCCGACTCTAGCTCCGACTTGAGCTGCTCGATCACGCCCTCCAAGCCCGCCGCCACTGTCCGTTCGGCCTCCGCCTTGTTGGAGGCGAGCCGTAACTCCTCGATCGTGAGGCTGGCCGCAGCGAGTTTCTCTTCCAAGTCTGCCGCCGTCTGCTGCGCAGCAACCGCCGCCGCTTCGCGCTCCTTCGCAACTGATCCGACTCGCTCAAGCGCAGCCTCCAACGCAAGCTCCTTGTCCTGCACGGCTTGTGACAGCGCATCTAGCTGCTTCTCAAGAGCCGACTTGCTGGCTTGTAGAGCCTGTGCCTCAGATTGCGCAGCTTCCATCACCCGCTGCTTCTCGCCCGCGGCTTCATCACGCTCCCCACGGATCGTCTGCAGCTCAGCCTCGAGAGTCTCAAGTTGCGATTTCAACGCACTGATCTGCTCTGCTGAAGCCTGGAGCTGTTGCTCCAACACACGGAGGTCTTGCGTCTGGGTCAACTGTTGCTGCTGCAGTGCAGCCGTCTCCGCCTCCAATCGCTCACGCTCTCGCTTGTCCTGATCGACTTGCTCGCGCAGTCCCTTCGCAGTTGCCAGGGCTTCCTCACGCTCTCGCAGCACAGCCTCCGCTTGTGCGTGCAGCGAACGAATATCCTCGTCCTTGCCGCTGATCGTGACTTCAGACTGCGCCACTTGAGTCTGAAGCTGCTCGATCGTTGCGCCAAGGCTGCGAATCTTGTCAGCTCCTTCATTCACGGCCACGCGAAGCAGCTCCATTTCGGAATGATACTGCTCGACCTCGCCCACACGCTCGCGCTCGGACACCTGTAAGCTCTCGCGCACTTCGGCGCATAGTGCTTCCAGCTCGTTGATCTTCGCCGATGCCTCCTCCAGAGCAGCAGCATGGCGCTCCGCGTCGGCGTTACGTGCTTTCTTCACGGAGTCCAGATCACTCTGGGAAGTCTGGTACAGCCCATCCAATTCTGCGAGCCGTGCTTCGAGTCCAGTGGTCTTCTCTGCGGCATCAGATGCGGCAGCGACAAGACGTTTGAGCTCAGCATCATGCGCCTCGTTCACCTGTTCGAGCTCTCGCTGCGCATCTTCGCACTGCTTCGTCCGTTCAGCAATCTGGGTTTCGAGGTCAGCAATCGTAGTAGTCGCTTCGCTCACGCTAGTTGCGAGGCGCTCCACTTCACTCTCGTGCTGCTGACTCGCCTCGCTCAGCTCGTTCCCTGAGAGGCGCAGTTTCTCTTCCAGACTCGTGACGAGGGCCTCCAAATCGCCAATCCTCTTGGCCGCATTGTCGGCAGCAGTAGTTGATGCGTCCATCTCCGAAGCGTGATGCTCTCGCGCCTGAGTTAGCTCGTCTACAGAGGCGTTGTACTGGGAAGTCACCTCCAAGACCCGAGTCTCCAGGCTCCGAATTGCTTCTGCAGCAGTACGTTCGGCAGTTTCGCGCTCCACACGAGCCTTATCCGTCTCCTCCACCAGCAGCGTCTGCACGCGCTCAATCTCGTCTTGTGCAGCCGCAATGTCCTCGTTCAGCGTCGCAATTTGGGAACGGAAATCTGAAACTGTCGCCTCGCTTGACCGATATTCGCTTTCCAATTCCTCCAGTCTCTTCTGGAGCTGCTGACACTTCGACTCGCTCGCCTCAGTGGATGCCAGCGCAGCGTCACGATCCTCCTCGGTTGCAGTCATATGTGTCAACGCAGAAGCCAATCGCTCCTTCACCTGCTCAAGCTCGTCACTGACGTTGCTATGCGACTCACGAGATCGCGCGAGTTGATCTTCAAGGTCGCGAATCTCCGACTCTCGTCGCGCCTCGAGCTCAATCAGTTGCTGCGACAAGGTGTTCTTCGCTTCTGTCACTTTCTCGACCTCTGCGATAGCCTCTGAGTGCTGCTGGGTGAGAACGAAGAGGGCGTCCTGAGCTGTGGTCTCCGACATGCGGATGCGCATTAACTCCTCCTCTCCATCCTGCTTCTCGGACATACGCTGAGCATTGACCTCGTCCAGATCGGTCTCTAGTCGTGCCACCTTTGCGCTCGCTTTCTCCAACTCAGCGACGACAGTGGCGTGGTCGCGCTCGGCAGTCTCAATTTGCGCTTTGTGCTGCTCCAAGTCCTCCTCGATAGCTCGGATAGCGCTCTTTTGGTCGTCAAGGACACTTTCGAGTTCCTTTTTGTCAGCAACGAGGGTAGAGTATAGTGTCTGGTGTTCTTCGAGCGCTGCAGTGCTTGCATTCGTCTTCTCAGTCTGCTCCGCGAGCACACTCTCCAACTGATCGATCGCAGCCTGAAGCTCCTTCTTCTCAGCAGTAACACTCTCAAGTGTAGCTTCCAGGTTGCTGGCATGGCTCGATGTTCTATCCAGTTCGCTCTGCAGCTCCGACGAGCTCTGCTCCAGCATAGTGCGCTGTCTCGCAAAATTCATCTTCAGCGTCTCGATCTCGGTTTCTCTGATCTCGACGTCGCGAGACAGAGACTCCAACTTGGCATCCAGCTCCTCCTTCGTGCGCGTAAGCAGCTCACCAGTAGCCACTAGCTCAGTGCGCTTTGCATCAAGCTCTGCTTCGATGTTCTGAACCTTCTGCTTCATTTCGTCTCGCTCGGCTTCAAGACGTAGAATAAGCTGCGATCTGTCGTCAGCCTCAGCTTTCATGTCGTCCATCGCCTTTGCGTGCGAAGTAGCAGCATCGTCCAGCTGTTGCCGCGAGTCCTCGAGATCCTGTTCGAGGTCCTCAACAGTAGATTTGGTGTCTTCAATCTCACTCTGCAGGGCGTGAGTGGTCTCCTCCATCTTGCGAGCGATTGCTGACTTCTCAGCAACGACGCTCTTGATTTGCTGCTCTAATGTTGAGACGTTCTCAGTCAAATCCAGCTTCGCCTTGAGTAGCACAGATAGCTCCTCGGATGTCTGATCAAGTTGAGTCTCCATCTCCTGAATGCGTTGGCACGACGACTCGTTCGCCTCGGTCAGCTCGGACGATAGCTCTGCGTTCTGCTGCTCAAGGGTGGCGACGCTTGCTTCGAGGTCTTCGATAATCACGTCCGCCTTTTCCAGCTTCTCCATCAGCGAAGTCTTCTCTTCCTCCAGTACGTACATACGCTCCCGGAGTCGGTCGATCTCTTCGTCGGAGCGGTCCATCGCTTCTTCCAGTTGCTCACGCAGATCCTGCTTGTCCGTCTCTAGCTCGGCAATCTTGTCGGCTAGCTCGTCCAGCTGCTCTTCGAGCTCCTTCGTCGCCTCCTGCTGCGACGAGGCAATCTCAGCCTTCTGCTCCTCCGAGTTCGCGATCTGGCTCTGCAAACGCGAGATCTCGCCGAACAGACGAGTTCGCTCATCCTTCAACATGTTGGTCGTTGTCCGGAACGCCTCAAACTCGACGACCTTCTCCTCCAGCTTACCCTCGCTCCTCTCCAGTTTCGCCTTGATGGTTTCGTACTCCGTCGCCAGCACTTCCTTCTCCTTCTCGAGTGCGCGAAGCTGCTCTTCCAATGTGGAGATAATCGCCAGCATCTGCTCAAGCTGCTCTTCCTGTTCCGTGACCTTGTCCTGTGCGTTCGACAATCGGTCTTCAAGCTCGGATTTCTCCTCCATTCGCTCTTGCAATGCCATCTCCAGGTTCTGTTTGGCTTCATACGCGGCTTGCAGTTTCTTCTCCATCTCGATCATCTCAATGAGTGCAGCTTCGAACTCTTTCCGCTCCGCCTCAATCGACCCCGAGTTCTGCAGTTGACTGCCCGGTGCCTTCTGCGAGATCTCCACGAGCTTTTTCTCGAGAGCAGTTAGCTGCTGCTTTTGCTCAAGGAACTCCACCTTTGCTTGCACAAGCGACGAGCGCAGATTCTCCACTTCGCGGTCGCGATCCTGCAAATTGTCACTCTCGGTCTTGCTCTCGGCGATGGCGTGCAGCTCGTCAATGCGCTCTTCCAGCACGTCGTTCTCAGCCTTAATGTCGTCCAGCGCAGATTGAAGTGCGTCCTTTTCCTTCTGGAGCTTGCCGATCTCTGCCTTGAGTGCCTCAAACTTTGCCTCGAAAACTTCCTTCTCCTTCGCAAAAGTCTGCAACTGTTCCTCCAGAGTGCGGTCCTTGGCTCGCAGTTGGGCTTGGAATGCCATGTTTGCCGATGTCAGACTCTCCATCTGGGACGACAACGTCTCAATCTCGGACGCTGTCTCGCGGTGAGCCCCCACGAGCGATTCATGGTCCTGTTTCAGCTTGACAGCGCCGTCTGCAGTCTTTGCCACCTCGAAGATCATCCGCATGTTCTCGGTTTTGCACGCTGCCATCTCTGCTTCCGTTTCCTCGAGTTGTTTCTGCGTTTTCTCGAGCTGAGCGCGAAGACTGTCCACAGTCTCAACGTCAGGCGCGTTGGCCACGTCCTGGTGTTCCTTCACCTCGAGCTCGCTGCGCAAGTTTGCCACCTCCGTCTCGAGCGCAGCAATCGTCTGACTAGCTTCCTCCCGTTCAGCTTGGCTTTGCTTCAACTGGATGCTCACTTCCTTGAGCTGATCCCTGAGCACTTCCATAGCGGCTATAGCATTCTTCTCAACTGCCGACGAAACGTGGCTGTCGCTAGGCTCGTCGCACTGGCACTCACTCTCGCTCGTCGTGGTCGCCTGTTCGCCATCTGAGTCGCAGGCATTCAGGTTCTCGCTGGAGTGGTTGGGGAGGCAGAGGTCACTGATCCGCATCTCGTACTCTGCGATCTGGTCCGTAAGCATCTGCACCTCCCTGTTCTTCGTGTCCAGGAGCGCCGAGATGTTCTCAAACGTCAAGTCAACACCCAAATGTACGAGGACAAGGTCCCGAAGCTCCTCCATATCGGCGAGGTCCTGCGTCGCCTTTTCGCTGGAGGCACGAAGCCCGCTCAGCTCGCACTCAAAATCGCGTCGCTTGGCTTGCCACGTCTCTTCCTGTGCGCGGGCATGCTGTTCGAGTTCATGGAAGCGGTCTTCGAGCTGCTTGAATCGTTCGTTCGCCGCACCTTCCAGGTCCGCTCGCGTCTTCTCGAGCGCACGTTCGCCAGCGTCAAGCTGCTTCTGTAGTGCTGCATTTTCACCTACCATGCGGTCGAGCTGCGCCGAGAGATCTGACTGCATCTCCTTTGCCTCCGTCTCCTGCTGTCTCCATGCAGCCACTTGCTGTGTCATATCTGCCACCTTGTTGGCCAGGCGGGCGTTCTCTGCGACGAGTTCCTGGCACTCGCGCTCCTGCTGCTGCTTGTCCTGCATCATTGCCGCAACTTGATCGTTCAGTCGCGCATTCTCATCTTGCAGTACCAGTACGCGCGCCTCTCCCTGCGCAAATCGCTGCGCGTTCTGCTCAAGTTGGCCGCTCAGCTCGCTGATCACTCCTGCATCTGTCTCCTGCACGCGTGCTGCCGCTTCCTGCTGCGTCACGAGCTCCAGCTTGAACGCCTCCACCTTGGACAGCGCCACCTCGAGCTCACTTGCTTGGCCCTCCAGTTGCTGTTGGAGACCGTGATAGCGCACGACAACATCCCGCAGCTGGCCTTCCACCTCGCACTTCTCGGTCTCCTTGGCCGCGAGCTCCTTCTCGAGCGTGTGAACCCGCGCGGCCGCCGCGAAGGCCGGAGCGTTGCTGCTTGCCTGCGCACTGGCGCCTCCGTTCTCAGCCGCAGGCTCGGTCGCCATTTGCTTCGCCGGGGACTTGAGCAGCTCGTTCTCCTCCTTAGCCTCCTGCAGCTCCTTCTGCATCGCGCGGCACTTGCCCACGACCTGCTTGAGCTTGTCGATGAGCTCCCGCTTTTCGCCCTCAAGCTTCTGGACAGCCGCCTCGCTCTCTAGCGCGCTCTCGGCCTTACTAGCCGCGTGCTTGGCGAGCGCCTCGGTCTCACTGTCGGTAATCGCTGTCACGGCCTCGCGCTCGCTCGCCAGCGCCTGGTACTGCGTCTGCAGCGTCCGGTACCGCGCCACGACGTCGTGCAGCTTCTTGAGCAGCAACTGGTTCTCCTGGCGCACCGGGTCCGCTGCCGCCGCCGCCGCTGCCGCCGCCGCGTCTACCGTGATCGTACAATGCGGTAGCAGCGTCAGGTACAGCAACGGAAACATACACGCGCGACGCCACAATCCCTGGGCGCCGCGCAGTGTTCAATGTACCGGATAGACCGGTGAGTGCGTGCGTGCGAGCGAGCGAGAGAAGAGGACGGCGAGAGCACCCGGCGAGAGAGCCCGGCGGAGCGAGCGAGCGAGCGAGCCAGCCCGCGACGCCACGACCGAGCCTGTCTCGATCCAACAGTGCGGCCGCCACGCGTCGGATGCCCGCCGCCCCCTTCCCGCGCCGCACAAGGCGGGCGTCACGTACCGTGGGCAGTTGCCGGCGCCTCCATCTCGCAGCTCGCAGCTCGCAGCTCGCAGCTCGCAGAGATCTACTGCGTCTGCGCGGGCTCCGGTCGGCGCCTGGCAGTCGGTCGGTCGGTCGGTCGGTCGCGTCCCGCGCCGTCGGTGCGGGCGGGCACCAATTTGACTATGCGTTTGTATCGGCTCTCGCCCTGTCGATCGTGTAAGGCCGCCGCCCTGCGTGGTGGATCAACTTCTGGTACCGCGGGAACGACCGCAACGTACTCGTCCAAGTTGACATTCCTGCTCATTTAGCTAAATTTACTGGTAAGTGACGCGCTCGCGTAAGTACACAAACAGCGGCCATGTGCTTTTTCAGCCAGGAAACATTGACATGGCAATGCGACCGGCTCTCTGGGGCTGCTCGCCGCCCGAAATCATCGGAGATCCGATGTGACGCTACTCACGCGCGAGCAGGCAGGCACATGTGACCAGGTGGGCAGCTCATATCCGACGCTGCGGCAGCAGCTCGAGCTCGAGCTCGTCGCGCACGAGCTGCCGCCGCTTGTGCAGCAGCGCCGCGAACATTTGCTCGGCCATCCTCGCGCGCTGCTGCTCTTGGTCCGCCGGCCGCTGCTGGGCGGCCACCGCCGCACCCGATGCAGAGGAGTCCGGTTCGCCGCGCTCCGACAACAGCCCCAGGGCCCGGAACGCTGTCCGTTCCATCGCGCTCTGTCCAGAAAGCAGGAATCACTCGGAATCACTCGCGCGCACGAAAATGAGCACGCGTATGCGGCAGCCAACGTACAATCCGCGCCAGCGCGTGGCGGTGGCGACGGCGCCACTGCGCGCGCTCGTCCTTCTCGACGATCGACCGGCTAAAGCTGTCAGCCGCCAGTTGAATTCGTCCGTCCGTCCGCGGCTCCTGCTTCCCCTCTCGTCCGTTGTCACTATTGGCAACAAAGAGATTGTCAGCACTGGAGAAAGCAGGCGGATTCGCGTGCCGCTCCTGGATCCACCATCGCTCGCACCGTTTCCGCTTGCGAGACTGCATCAACACTCGGTACGATTCCTCAAGGAACGTGTCCCATGCTGCCCACTTGGAGGCTGTGCACGCCGCCAGCGAACTCTCTTTCGCATCGCCCGTGGCCGTGCTCTCGTCCACAGGGGTGAAGCCGAGCAATTGGTTGATACCCTCGTGGTCCTCGCCAAAGAGATGCATCAGTTCCGTCACCAGCACGACGACCTCGATGTCAGAGAACAGGGAACTGTTAGCAGTGGCGACACTGCTCAGCCCTTCCTCGCTCTTGGACTCGCTGTCGTTCGATACCGCTGGCGCCACATCCACCTCCCCCTGGCTACTCGACAGTGACCGGTCGCGGTCGCGACCAGCGCGCTGCCGCCGTGCGCGGACAATCCTGTCAATGACCATCTTGACTGCTTCGAGGTCGCCACTTGTCGACAGCACGGTCGCCATCTTCTCCAGGAAACCCGCAGGCGACATCTCACTCAGACTGGTCGGCGAGCGCACAGTCCCATGCGTAGAAACGTGCAGGCTGTGCCGGAATGTATCCTTCCACGATGGCACTCGCACGCGTAGCTCCTCGACTCGCTTACCGCGATGGTCTAGTGCGACCTGCAGCTGGGTCAAGGCGAGGCGCAACTTGCCGGCGGCATCGCTCGCTGGTGTTTGCTCCGGGTCCATCCAGACGCGCAGCGTCACAGCGCCGCATCGGATCGATCCGCACGGCGGCTGCTCCCTCCGGCCGCTCTCTTGGCTCGTCGATGCATCTGCTCCGCTCGCTGGCGCGAGGTCTCCCGGGAGCGAGATCAACAACACGGCCGCCGTGTCCAGTTCGTACACGAGCGTTTTCTCGAAGCGCAGGAGCACGTGGCTCGGCTCACCGCACGCGTTTCCCGGCGTGGCTACCGAGATCTCGATCTGCAGCTGCGTCGGGTCCTGATCTTCCTCGTCCGCGCGGAAGAAGCAGAAGCGCTCGCCCAGCTGGAAGCAGCACCAGCTCACGGACGGCGCGCTCGACGCCTCCGCTAGCGGCTCCGGCGGCAGCAGCGACCGGATGCCGCGCTGTCCTGCGGAGACCGCGGGCGGCGACAGCAGCGGGTCGTCCGGCGAGAGCCTTCGCAGCCAGAGCTGCGCGTCCAGGAACGCTTCGCGCTGCATTCGGCGGCACGAGCGGGTCGCTCAGTATGCCACACAATATCCCGAAAGGTGGCATGTGGCGCAGTAAACATGCCTTACAAGGACCAAATCAAAGAGACAGCTGCGACCACGGAACGTCAACTTTTGCAATACGCCAACAAAGCAGAGTATAATAACCTCGAGCCTCGAATGCAAACCTAATCGAGGTGTTGTGCATGGCATAGCGCGCGATCGGACACGCACGACGGAATGGCGCGAGGCGGGCGGCACTAGACAATCCGACGAGTCGGATACAGGAGCGCGCGCGATGGTCGCGGGCCGCTGGACGAGCCTGGTCGCGCTGGCAGCGGCCGCCGCGGCGACGCTCGGCGCCCCGTGTGCGTCCGCAGCGGACGTCCGCGTGCGCAAGAGTTGGGCAGCGTACACGGATGACGAGCAAGGTGCGAGCGAGGACAGGCTGCCAATGCCTTTGCGATGTCAGTGGTCGGACGGTCGGGCGGTCGCTAACACGGACAGCAGCGCTGTATGTGGACGCGGTGACGAGGGCGATGGATTCTGGCGCGCACCAGCGCTTCGCACAGCTGTACATGGACACGAGCGGCCTCGGCGCGGTGGTGAACACGTGTGGCGCGCCGGCGTGGTACCGCAAGTGGCTGTTTGGCTACGAGACCATGTTGCGCTCGCAGAGCTCGGGCTTCACCAACGTGACGCTCCCGTACTGGGACGTGTTCGAGGACGCGGCCAAACGCATGTCGTCCGCGACGAGTTGCTACAGCATCCTCGAATGCTCGCCGTTCCTGGCCGACATGGGCGGCTGCGACGGACCGGACGTGGACGCTTACACGGTGGAAGGGGTGACGGCATCGGGACGCTGCGCCAACTCGAGCGTCGCGGCGTCCGCGTGTTCGGATGCCGCCACATGCGAGAACTGTCTGGCTCGCGGGGATTGGGACATCGACGGCTCCTCGCTTGAGCTCGGTCCGACTGCGCTCGTCGAGGCACTGCGCCAGGCGAGCGCTAGTGGTAGCAACAGCAGCGCAATCGACGCGCTTCGATCGAGGGTCCAGTCCAACTTCCAGTTCTCGATGCACAGCGTCCTCGGTGGCGTGTACGAGACGCGTGCGGCCGCGTTCGACCCCATCTTGCTCGGCCACTAGTGAGTGCGATGGTGGCGGCGACAACGGCTACTGCTACTGCTGCTTCTGCTTACACGCTTGCTTGGTGTGTGGCGCAGTGCGATGATTGATCTGGTCTACCAGCTCTTCCAGAACTGCAACGAGACCGTCGCACTCACGGGATCGTGCGAGGACAACAGCGGGTCGACGCTGACGTCTGCGTCCACGATCCCCATGACACTGAACGGCGTGGCGGTCGAAGACGACACCGAACTCGCCGCCTACTTCGAGGGTATCGGCACGACTTACGCGGATCTGAGCTCACAAGACGTGCAGTACGAGTTGGACCCGTTCCTGCAGGAGCTCATGACCGCATTTTCGGTGGAGTGCACGGCCGAGACGAGTGCGTTCACGCTGTCGAGCGAGGAGAGCACGTACGAAGACGCGGACGAGCTCATCGATCTCGTGGACGCGCTCGCCTCGTGCTCGGACTCGTCCATCAACGGCACGACGCAGTACCAGCCGTACGCCTTCATGACGTGCGAGCTGTTGTCCTCGCTCCAGAACGGCGTATTCACCAACTACAGCTCGCCCGTGCGCGAGTTCTTCCGCGTGTCCGCAGACGACCTGCCCAAGTGTATCGACGCGCTGGCGGCCGAAGCGACCGGCGAGGTCTCCATTGCCTGGTCGAGCGACTGCGTGGACGACATTTCATCCGAGACCAGCATCGACACGGAGGACTTCACCACTTTGTCCACCGGCTTCGCTGTCGTCACGCTCGGCGACGATGGCGGCATCCTCTTCATGAACCCGACGGTGTAAGGCCAGCGTTCGTCTAGGAATGCAGGACTGGCGGGCTTTGGTTTGCTCGCTTGGCTGCCCGAGCTGTTCGAGCGGACGCAACACCGGTACTCGTCGCGTTACTTCTGGGACGCGATGCGGCAGTGTGAAGTTTGGACCTGAGTGGAACATGTGTTGATAGTGTGTTGAGATCTCACAAGAAGCTGCATGTCGCTCGCAGGTTGCGCGTGGCGGCGCAAACATCCAACAGCCCAATGTGTTGGCAAAATCGAACACATATTGGAGTGCTGGAATTTGCGCCAGCACATCCCACTATGTGTGGTCCACAACATGCATTCCGACTATGATTGCGGTCATTCCGTTCATCTTGGTCTTAGTATCGATCATTCCCCAGCATCTCGCTCTTGGCTGCGAATGACACCAACACCAACGCCGATGGATGCTGCCACGACGCTGGACGAATGGCGCCGCCAAGTCCCCCACGGCAAGTTCTTCCAGCCCATCCGTCTGACAGTGAAGCGTCCGGCCCCGCCGCCTCCGCGCTCCATCGCAGCCGACTCTTCCACCGCTCCGGACGGCAAAGGCGGCGTGCCGAACGAGCAGCCGCAGCCCACACAGTCGGCGCTAAACGGAAAACAGCACACGGTGGATGGCCAAGAGGACCGCGTGGTGGTGATCCCGGCATTCGGAAGTGTCACGATTCCTGGAAGGCAGCAGCAGCAGCAGCAGCAGCAGCAGCAGCAGCAGCAGCAGCAGCAGGAGTGCGTGGCGTTGAACGTGGGCGGGCCGGTGTGGGCGATGGACTGGCTGCCGAGCCAAGCGGCGCCACAACCCGAGAACGTGAAGCCTGCCGATGATGAGGCCAAGACACAGCGAAGCAAGAAGCGCGGACGACCGTCCACGTCCGCGAAGGGTAAACGCAAGCAGAGCGATCAAGTGGAAAAGGAGAACGCGGCCGTGAACGAAATTGCTCCACCATTAGAGCCTGTGAAGCATGGCGATGACTCCGTCGTCTGGAGATTCCTCGCGCTGTCGACGCACCCGCCGTGCGAAGTCCGAGACGAGCAGGTCGTGCGACCGACGCCGCCAGACCACCACTATGACGCGCAAGAAGGCACACGGAGCCTCATCCAGATCTGGGCGGTCCCTGTGCTTGGTAGTTCGGGGAACAAGTGCACACTGCCGCGTCCGCGCCTAGTGTACGGCATCGAGCACTCGAGTGGCGTCGCGTGGGAGATGCAATGGAGTCCGTTGGTTGAGCAGATGCCTGGGGAGATCCGAGCGCGTGACTTGCTGGGAGTGCTCGCGGTAGTCTTCGGCGATGGCAGCTTGCAAGTGTTCGCTGTTCCTGCGATACCGCGAGAGCGGTTACAAGGCGTTGAGATTGATGGAGATAACGCAGCTCCGTCTCCGCGCATTGAAGAGCTGCCGCCGCTTGTGACAGCGACACTACCGCGCATTGTCCCGCTGTGCGTTCAGTGGTCGCCTCGGCGGTGGAACTGGCTGCTGACTGGAGCGTCAGACGGTAGGAGCAACGCGTTATCTTGCTTGAAGGCGGTGTGAGTTTGCCGTCAGCTGATTACTCGTACTGCTGTGTCGGGGACTTAGGCTCTGCCGCGCTTTGGAACATCAAGCCGAGTATAGCAAGCGCCAACACTATCGATCCGGAGCCGCTTGAACCGCAGCGCCGCTTCCAAGACGGTTCGTCATTACCCTGGATAGAAACTCGTTCCGGAACGATCTGACGGATGCTGTCTTTGTGATGACCGCGGCTGGAACCTTTCCTTCAGCCGACACGATCGGAAAGCAAGACGCCTTCGAGTGGGGCAACGGCTGGGCAGCAATCCGAGCAGTTTCGTGGTCACCGTTCGACGACTTCATCTTTGTGACCACCGGCAATGTGCGTGCTGTCTTGGTGTGCTACAAGCTGTCAGACTCTCTCCGGCTGACTTGGTCATGGGTGGATTTCTATCTGCGCATGCAAATTGCTGCAGGACTCACTGTTCAAGATCTGGGATATTCGCGAGCCCCGCATCTGCCTGCGCTCTCATCGCATCCGATCGACCTGGGGAAACGCGATTCAATGGGTAAACGACACGTCGGTCGAAATCTCGGGCGACCAAGGATCAATCTACCACTACGACACTGTGGTAAGATCGCCAATTGCCAGCTTTTGCTGCCAACCCGACTGACTGAGTCTATCCCGTGACTGGACAATACAGAGCGGAAGTTACCAGAAGCTCCACTTCCACCCGCAAGTTGATTCTCCCATCTGGGATATTCAGCTCGCGCGCCGCGAGCCGTCGCCTATTTTGATGTCAGCGTGCGCATCTGGCAGTATCCGCGCTGCGCCAGCTCGGAAGGTGCACCGGACGCCCCAAAACTGCGTCGAGTTCTGTCGAGTCTCCGGGCGAAAGAGCGCTAGCATCCACGACGAGTACAAGGAGTTGACCGTGGACTTTGAGCTCACAACGATATTGGGATCGTCTGAGGGAATGGGACCCGGTATCCGCGAGTTTTGCGAGCGAGACGCGGCGCTGCATCGCCTCCGGCTCACGACTGTCCGTCCGAACGAGTTCCCGTGCTTGTTAGCATCTGCGGGTCATGCCGGTTTGGTTCTCATCCTAGAGATGCAGTGCATGCTCGACAACCTGGTCGCGAACCACTTCCAGCCGATCAGAAAGAAGACTGGCCGACCGAAGAAGCTTCGGTTCCCGTATGTCGGCGCCACGCATCCTGTGGCGCCGACAAGAACCGCGCTGGTCGACAAATCACCGTCGAGACGACGGCACGTCACGCTTGGAGCCTTTGCCGAAGTGAAGCCGCGTCGTATGCTGGCCAAGAAGAAGGGGAAGATGAGGCAGACAGCAAGTCGAGTCTCTGTCAAGTACAACTTGAAAAACGGCGTAGATCCTGGCGCTGATGGCGTCGAGGAGGAGGAGGAGGAGGAAGAAGAAGAACTTGAAGACGATGAGTCCGAGTCGGACATTTCTCCTGACCTGGACGACGACGAGAACTCGGACGACGATCGAGTCACATTGTCGGACAATTACACGGATGATGACACAGAAGCCTTCCCGCAGCAGCTCAACCCGAATGAAGTGCGCTTAATGAGCGAGTACCAGTTGGACCTGTCCGAAGAGGACGCGATTCTGCTCGCGATTCAAATGTCGGAGGCGGATCATGGTCAAAACGTCGCTCCTGCGGCCGCCAACACTGCTTCTGCTGATTCTCAAGCGCAGGTCTCTACCTCTCAGAATGGAGAGCAAGCTGCAGCAACGGCGGCCCCCGTGCCAGCGAAAGGCAATAAAAAGAAAGAGAAGACGGTGGTTAAGCGGAAGGCGTCAGCGAAGAAGGCAAAGCCTGTGCCTCTACTGTCGAAGCAAGAGCATGTTGCTAGAGCATCATCGTCGCATTCTAAGGGAGTTGCTGCCGATGGTGTCAATGCTGCTGTCAAGATCGAGTCCTTAGTCGAAGAAACAAAGAGATCGCCGGCAGCAAAGAAGGCGGGGAAGAAACACATGAAGAAGCAGACATCGTCCCCGTCCGGAAAAGGTGTCGCGTCCGAGGACGAGCTGGTAGTGGACCAGGCCACAGCGTTTCAGATGATCGCATACCAGCGCGGATTAACGGAGGAGGCAGCCTTGGCTGAAGCGATTCGACTCTCCGAGATGAACACAAAGAGACGATCGATGCGCTCCAAGCGACCGATAGCTCGAGCTGGGTCGAAACAGTTTGGTAGCCCTGTATCGACCGTGCAGCAGTCGACATCGCGTCGACAGAGAATGGAGCCTCCCCGTAAAGCGTCTACACTGAGCGTGCGTCCAGCGGCAGCTGGCGTTTCAGGTGAACCTACTACGCCTGCGAATGCGACCAAGCAGGACACGCCAACCGCTGAAGCTGCGACAGTCAATCTGGACACGGATGCTAGCGAGGCTGCGACGGTAGCTACGCCAACAACAGTCGCTCCGCCACCACCGACAAAGAGCACTGAGGCTCAAGTAAGTCCAGATAAACCAGTGCGAAGGCAGCGGAAGGCGGCATCACACACCCAGGCGTCTCGTAAGATGAAGACCGAGGCAGTTGCCGCCGCAGATTCAGCCAAGCGCAAGCGGACAGACAAGATACCAGCGCCGAAGCGGCGCGCGCGTAGCGACAGCTTGCTGCAGGGCGTGGGCGGCGAACTCTTGTCGGAGCAAGAGGCGCTGCTCATGGCGCTGAAAACGTCAGAAATCGAGTACTGAGGCGCACACGATCGAACGACACGGAGCTCCGATGTAGCCAT
>JAADYC010000478.1:0-19296 GCA_023338135.1 Phytopythium kandeliae | reverse complement strand
CCTACGATGCAGTCAAGGTATCGGCGGCTAAAAAGAAGATCCCGCTAAGCAAGTTGCTCGCCCCAAGTACGACCGCGCTGGATGCCGAGAGGGAGCTCAACCAAGCGTTCGCGCGGGTAAGCGCACTGCCCTTCGCGCCACGTCGAGTGAGCCCACTGACGCATCATTCATCTCGCTAGGAGATGGGTATCCAGCTTTGATCGCCCCGCCAAGATCGAAGTAATGCGCGCGCGACGTTTGGAGCTCAACTTGCCGCCACTCGACGCGACACGATGGTTCTTCGCTCCAAGACAACCGAGACGCGTCGGCGCAAGGCGAGCCTGGCGCTCCGACCGGAGGACTTTGACAGCGCGCGCTACAACATTGAGCTAGTACGCGTGGCCGACGACGACGGTCGCGACGACGGCGCATTCGGCGGACTGGACCTCGTCGAGGTGGCGGTGGCGGTGAGCGTGGCGCTTGCGCTCCTGGGCATCTGCGTGGGCCTCGGCGTGTCAGTCGACGTTTTCGAGCTGTCCCGCGAGGACCTGCTCCCCCTGTTGCCCATGCTCGCTCTGCCGCTCGCGTGGCTGCTGGCGCTCCACGTCTACGAGCAGCAGACGGCGGCGCGGCCCATCGAGGTGGCGGCCGCATCCGCATCGTCACCTCCCAAAATCGCCACGACCTGACCTGATTGACGAATATCGCCCAATGAAAATCTGTTGGAATGTCCTTTGTGTGCTTCGATTGGACGAAAAGTGTCTCTGCGCCTCTCTGGACGCCGCGACGCAAAGGGCAATCAACCGCGGAAGGAGAGGCGGGCGGGGAGGGAAGACCATGGCGGTGATCACGTTCACACCGCTGTACGGCGTGCAGTCGAGCGACCCGTGCTGCGCGTACCTGTTGGAGATCGATGAGGTGTGCATTCTGCTGGACTGCGGCTGGACGGACCAATACGATGTGGAGCTGCTCAAGCCGCTACAGCGCGTCGTCGGCCGCGTCGACCTCGTCCTCATCTCGCACCTCGACATGGCGCACATGGGCGCGCTGCCGTACGCCATGGGCACGCTCGGTCTGGACGCGCCCGTCTACGGAACGCTTCCGGTGCACCGCATGGGCCAGATCGCTCTCTACGACGCCTTCCAGGCCAAGACCAAGAACGACGGCGACTTCTCGCTCTTCTCGCTCGACGACGTGGACGCCGTCTTTGAGAAGTTCAAGCAGCTCAAGTACTCGGAGAAGCTTACTCTCACCAGCTCGGGTGAAGGTATCGTCATCACGCCACACGTCGCCGGCCATTTGATCGGTGGTTCGCTCTGGCGCATCATGAAGGAGACGGTATGTCAGCGGGTCGCAGACCACCCGTGCGCTCTGGATGCTGCTGCGACCAAGTGGAACTGACAAACGCGTGACTGGTGCGGACAGGACGATATCATCTATGCCGTCGACTATAACCACCGGTCGGAGCACGTGCTGCAGAAAACCATCCTAGACTCATTCACGTGAGCTCGCGTCACTTGGAGCTTGGCTGGCGACGCGGCATCTCTGACGAGCATGTCTGGGGTCTTCAGTCGACCGACACTGCTAATCACAGACTCGATGAACCTGCACAAGGAGCAACCCAAGCTTAAGGATCGCGACAGCAAGGTGGGGCTCCTCGCTGGCCCGAGGATACGCCTTTAGGCGGATAAACACTGACGCGAACTGGACGTGCTCGCTCTCTTGCCGCTAGATCATGATGGAGGTGCTCAAGACAGTTCGCGGTGGCGGCAACGTACTCATACCGACAGACAGTTCGGGGAGAGTGCTCGAACTTATGCGCGTGCTCGATCAGTACTGGATCCAGAACAAGTGAGCAATTTGTTGCTGCCACCATGCGATGGCCAACGCCACTGCTAACGACTCTGTTTGCTGCCGAACGCGACGAAAGGCTGCAAGACCCGATCGCACTGCTGCACGATATGAGCTACTACACCCCGAAGGCGGCCCAGGCTATGCTGGAGTGGTGCAACGAGCGTATTGCCAAGAACTTCGATGTCGGCCGTCAGAACCCGTTCCAGTTCTCGTAAGTGCTACGCGTCACTAGCCTTTGCGCAACCGCAAAATCGTATCGACTGACGGTGCACGTGCTATCTACAGTCACATTCACTTGGTTCACACGTTGGAGGAGCTAAACAACTTGCCCGAGCCAAAGGTGCTATTCATCTACTCCAAACTGTGGCGGCGCGTATCGCCCTCGACAACTAACTGATAGTGCACGCGCTCTCGTGTAGGTGGTGCTCACGACGTCGCCAAGTCTCGAATGCGGCTTCGCGAAGGATCTCTTCGTCCGTTGGGCCCCTGAGCCCCGCAACAGTATCATTTTCACGACAACGAGCCCTCCGACGTCGCTGGCGTCTCGCGTTCTGCAGCTCGCCAAGAACCCAGCATCGGATCGCACGATCTCGTTCTCGGTGACGGAGAAGGTTTTCCTTGAAGGTGCCGAACTTGCGCTGCACGAAGTCAAAGAGCGCAAGCGGCTGCGGGTGGAGGCCGAGAACAAGGCCAAGGAGATCGAAGAGGCAGCAATGGAGGACATGATGATGGGTATCGAGGACTACGAATCAGAGTCGGAAGAGGATGAAGCGGCTCACGAAGGTGCGATCTGGTCCAACACAGAGGCGACTTCGATGTCTCGCGCGCAGTGCTAACTGTTACCGTCGGCGCTGCAACGCTCCACAGTCCAGCTCCGAGGAACGTTCAAGGTCGGTCTTGGACAGATTGCTGCTGTGCGGTATCCCATGTTCTTTGCGACCGAACCGAAGGTTGAATGGGACGAGTACGGCGAGGTGCGAGCGTCAGTAGTGAACCACCTCTTGAGAATCACGATTGCTAACGTGGCAGCCGTATTCTGTAGATCATCAACCCAGACGACTACAAGGATACGACGCTGCTGAACAATCGCCAAGCCCGGCGCAACATCATCGAGGACGCCGAAGGAGACGTCGATATGACTAGCGCCGAGCAAGAAGCAGAGACGGAGAGGCGCCCCACGAAATCTGTGACGAGTGACGTCACCGTCAAGGCAGGACTAGTGCCGTGTTGTGCGCATGGAGATGGCGACAGTCTTTAACTCATCCCGACCTTGGTGCTTGTCCAGGTTGCTGCTCGCGTGACTCAGGTCGACTTCGATGGTCTTGCTGACGGGCGAGCGATTCGCAACTGCCTGGGCAATGTGAAGCCGCGCAAGCTCATCCTGGTGCACGGCACGGAGACGACGACTGCGGAACTAAAGGAGTTTGTCGAGTCTTCCATCCCTCTGTGCGAGGCTGTCTTCACGCCTAACGTGATGGAGTGCATCGACATCGAATCGGACACGAACGTGTACAAACTCGCGGTGAAGGAGGCGCTGTACACGTCGGCCGTCTTCCGGAAGGTACGGATGAAGTCTCGCTGTCATGATGCGTGGGGTACGTCTCTGACAACTGGCGCGGCGCGGCTGCTACTTGTCAGGTGGGCTCGCACGAGGTCGCGTACGTGACTGGGCAGGTCGCGTTGCTCGAGAACAGCTCGGTGCCGGTGCTGCAGCCGCTGAACGACTCTGGAGAGCCGAGCGCGCACGAGCCGATGCTGCTGAGCGACGGCAAGATGAAGTTGGACGTGATGAAGCAAGTGCTGGGCAAGGCCGGCTTCAACGCCAAGTTCCGCGGTGGCATGCTCGTGTGCAACGACGGCGTCGTGCTCAAGCGCGCCATGAACAACGAGGTGGTCGTGGAAGGCTCTCTCTCGAGCAGCTACTACAAGATCCGCGCGCTGTTGTACGAGCAGTTCACACTGGTCTGAGCGCGGTCCGCAGGCGCGACGCAGTGCGGCGAGCTCGTGTTGGGGCTGTGGCGAACCCTGGCGGCCATATCTCGATCGACTGCGCAATGAACAACCTGCTTGATGCTAGCTTGGCGCGTTGGAGGGTGCTGACCTTCGAAACCGGATATCCGAGCGCCAATTATGTGATTTAGGAGGCTATAAGGGTGTCAATAGTGGCCCCTCGCGCGCCTCCCTCGCCGCTCGTTGGCTGGCGCACGCGGCCGAGCAGATTGACCGGCGGCCCGACCGACCGACTGACCGCTCGCTCGGACGATGCTGGCGCTGCACCGGCACGCCGCCCGCGCCTCCACGCGCGCCGCGCTCTTCTCCTCGGTGGCCGCGGCCGCGGCGCCGTCGGTGGAGGCCGGCAGCGTGCTGCAGGTGGACCTGCGCCTGGTCGAAGGCTCGCGCGCGTCTCGCCGCCTGCGCCGCGAGGGCAAGCTGCCCGGTGTGCTCTACGGCGAGGGCGAGGACGGGGACGCGTCCAAGGTGCTCGTGGCGCTGAGCACGCGCACGTTCGAGCAGCTGCACCGCAAGCTGTGGAGCTCGGTGGACAACCAGGTCTTCGAGGTGCAGGTGGGCGACGCCGCTCCCATCAAGGCTTGCATGCGCGACGTGCAGTTCGATCCCGGTGCGTTCGCTGCGCGCGCAGAGCGATGGAGCCGCCTGCCTCGAGTGAGACTCACTCGCGCGCCGACTAACGCCTGATCGCCACAGTCACGGACAAGCCGCTGGCCGTCAACTTCATGCGCTACAAGCCCGGTCGCAAGGTCTCGATCCCCATCACGTACCTGAACGAGGAGGGCAGTCCGGGCCTCAAGCGCGGCGGCTTCATCAACTACATCCACCACGAGCTCGAGTGCACCATCTTCACGGACAAGGTGCCTGAGACGCTCCAGATCGACGTGAACGGTCTGCACGTGGGCGACCGCATCTTCCTGGAGGCGATCGACTTCCCCGAGGGTGTGGTACCGACGCTCAAGCCCGGCTCGATGGTCTCCAAGATCGCTGGCCGCCGCGGTCTCATCCCGCGCGCCGAGCCCGTCGCGGAGGTCGTGGAAGCGGTCACGGAGGTCGAGCAGGACGCTGACGAGGAGTTCGACGATTGGAACGACATTTTCTAGGCGCGCACCGCGCGGAAACACGAGCAGCCGCGTTTCGGCGGCGCCGCAAGCGAGTGCTCTTCTCCCTCGCCCGCGTGCTCGCTGCGTGGGATACAATAGACAACAAGTCGCGGCGCGCTCTCCCGCCCAAGCAGATGCGCCGCATCGGTTTAGCCGCTTACGAGCTCGTCGGCGGCGCTCATGAAGGAGCGGACGCCTCGCTCGGGCTGGCGGTCGGCTTGGTCGCCGCAGCCTGGACGCGGAAGAAGGCGGCCGCGTCGGGCAACGCCTTCTTGTCCGCGGAGCCGCTGGGCTTGCGCCTGGAGGCGGGCGCGACCTCCGAAATCGCCTTGACGTCGGGGAAGTCCTCGCGGAGCCAGTCGAGCGACCCGGTCGTCTGGATCACGCGCGTCACGTCCGCCATCTTGATCTGCCGCTTGTTGCGGTAGAGTGCCTGCTCGTAGCTCTTGGTGCCGAGGAATTGCGCGAACAGCTCCTGTCGCAGCAGTCGACGCCAGTGAGCAACTGCGCGCCGGGACCGAGGCGCGGGCCTCGGCAGCAGCGCAGCCAGCGTACCGACGCCTTGGAGATGGCGATCAGGGCGTCTCGCGACACCTTCCCGGTCTCGGGGTCGCTCTGGACGATCTTCTTTACGCGTCCTGTATCCGCGCGGCACCGCGAGGCAGACGGAGCCCGGCCGGTCAGTTCTGCACGACGCCACCGAATCGCGGGGCTGGATCCACGTACCCAGCGGGTATATGCAGACGCGCGACTCGCCGGCGCCATCCTCGTCGCCGGGCTCTTCAACCATGATCGGGTTTTCCAGCCGCTCCTTCTCGTAGCGCTCCTTGTCCTTCGCGGCGAGCTGAACGTAGCGCTGCGAGCCCGCAGCGAGGCACAACGCAGAGCTCAGACTCATGTGGTCATTCCCGACTGCATGCAGGCCGCACGCACCTCTTTCTCGTCAGGCGCCAGTGCCTTCCACTGCGCGCTGATGAGCTTCTGGATCGCGCCGATGCGTAGACCTGCAGCGCGCCGGACCGTCAGACGAGCGCGCGCCGGGCGGACGACGCGAGGCGAGACGAGGTAGGCAAACGCACCCGGGTTGTCCGCGGTCACCTGCGCTCGCTGCTCATTGCAGAAGAGCATGTACGAGCTCAGCGGCTTCTTGATCGCCGGCGCCATTTTCCGCGTCGCTTTGGGCCGAGTTTGCCGCCAAAAGGAGACGGCGGCGCGCTGCTGGTCCGCCGGGGAACATACAGGAGCCAAGAGTGTATGAATGACTGCGTACTTCCAAATGAAACATACACTTTTGTTGCATCGATGGCAAACATTCGTACATCTGCTCGTCACGTCACCCAGTTCGCAGGCAGCGAGTGTGTCGCCGCGGAACGTCTCCACGCGCTCCACCGGTCTCGAGTCGGCGCCGCGACGCGCTAGACCCGCCGACGCGATGGGCGCGGGCGGTAGCAAGAGCGCGGGAGCAATCGACGAGGCGCCAGACGCGGTGATGGCGGCGCCGCGCGCGGGCGACGACGCGCGCGGGCCGTCGGCCAAGGACGAAGTGCTGGGGATCCTGCTGGACGGCATCTTCCTCTACGGGATGTTCCTGTCCGCCAAGTACATGTACAAGGTGAGGCATGGGCTGCCGGGGCTGCTGCTTGTCTGTACGTGCGTTGACCGCCGGGGATCGCCGTACGCAGACGCTCAAGCCCATGCTGGACGAGTACCTGGAGGGGGCGAACAGCCAGTCCAAGCTGCAGAAGCGACTGACGAGGACGGGGCGGCCCGTGTTCAACACCAACTACTTCGAGAACATCATCGCGGGCGACATCGTGGACCCGGCGGACATCGACGTGTCGTTCGCGGACATCGGCGGGCTGGAGCGACAGAAGCGCGACATCCACGACCTGGTGGTGCTGCCGCTCAAGAGCCCCGAGTTCTTCGCCGCGCGCGGGAACCTCCTGTCGGTGCCCAAGGGGATCCTGCTCTACGGCAAGCCAGGCACGGGCAAGACGATGCTGGCCAAGGCGATCGCCAAGGAGTCTGGCGCGTTCTTCATCGACCTCAAGATCAGCACCATCATGAGCAAGTGGTTCGGTGAGTCGCAGAAGCTCGTGCGCGCCGCCTTCTCGCTGGCGCGCAAGCTCGCGCCGTGCATCATCTTCATCGACGAGGTCGACTCGTTCATGGGCAAGCGCGGCGGCGTCTCAGACCCGACCTTCTCCTCCATGAAGACGGTGTGTGGGGCTCGCTGCTGCCGGCGGTAGATCTCTGCGAGGGCGGCGCGCCACTGACCTGCTGTGTGTGCCTCGCCTCGACCACAGGAGTTCCTGGCGCTCTGGGATGGCTTCAACGACTTGAGCACGGGCGACAACGGCTTCGGCGTCATCGTGCTCGGGGCCACGAACCGCCCGCAAGACGTCGACCCGGCGTTCCTCCGGCGGATGCCGCGCACGTTCGAGATCGGCCTACCCGACCAGCCGCAGCGCGAGAAGATCCTGCGCCTGCATCTGCGCAAGGAGACGGTCGAGCAGGGCTTCGACTTCCGACAGCTGAGCGTCGACACGGCGTACTACAGCGGCAGCGACCTCAAGGAGCTGTGTCGAGCCGCGCTCATGATCCCGCTGCGTGAGCACATCGCGCGCGTCCGCGAGGCGGCGATCGCCGTGTCCAAGGCGGACGGGCAGATCGCGCAGAGCGCGGCGCCGGCGCCCGAGATGCGGCCGCTGTCGATGGAGGATTTCGAGGAGGCCAAGGCGATGGTGCAGCCCACCGGCGCGGCCGCGTACGCGTACGGCGCGTCCCAGCAATCGGACCGGCGATCCCAGCCGGCGGGCGGGGTTCCCATGGACATGGACATGTTCGCTGCGCTCATGGCGGCTGGACTGCAGAACCTCATGCATGCGTCGCAGCCGAGTCGGCACCCGGACGTGCAGTTCGAGTAGAAGTGTCGTCTAGCGGCTCTATTCGCGCTGGCGTCGGCCCCAGGGCAGTAGCTCGGCAGGCAGGCTCATACAAACGTGCGCTTGCGCAGAATGAACCGATCACCTGTCGGTTGCTTTTCCACGCGAGAGACGCCGCGGAAACGCCGCCGGCCGCCGGAGTCTTCGTACACGCGGACGGCGCTGCCATCCGGCAGGGACATTACTGCGCGCGCCTCGCTGATCGCGTCTTGCTGGGAGATGCAGACGACGCCTCCAATCTCCCATCGATGCGCAGATTTGGCTGGGAGGACGACGAACGGGAGGTGGAGCAGCGCTGACTCGATCGATCGCAGCGGAGGCTCCTGCGTCTATAACGGCGACAGGGGTGCCGAGTCAGCCCAAGCAGGCGGCGGTCCGCTCGGCGCGAGCACCCACCGGTCCTTACCTGCACCAGTCGCTCGAGGTCGTCGAGCCCGATGCTGTCGGACAGGCTGAAGGCGCCGTTGCGGGTCCGCTCGAGCGCGGCCAGCGCTCCGCCGACGCAGAACTCGCCCTTCGGGTTGCGCAGCTGGCACGTGCCGTCCACGCGGGCCGGAGGTACGAGCAGCGCCTCGCCGCACTCGCGCGCGATCGACCGGATGTACGTCCCGCCGCCGCACGCGACGCGGATGCTCGCCTGAAAGACACGGTTGCAAGCCGACCGTGACTGCGCTGGGCTGAATCGGAACGCCAGAGGCACGTACGGCTACCTCGGGGTATTGACCTGCAGAGAAGTGCAAGAGCTCGATCTCCTCGATGCGGACCCGGCGGGCAGCCATGTCAATCGCCTGGGCCATCGGCGCCAGCGAGCTCGTCAGTGATGTGGTCGTCGCGCTAGAGCAACGAGGAGCGAGGAGCGAGGAGTGCGCGTACTGGATCGATGCGCGCGAGCTCGTACATGCGGACCCCATTCTTGCGGATGGCGCTCACTCGCGGAGGGATCTGGTCGATGCTGCCGACGAATCTGCCGCGACGCGCAGAGGTGAGCCGGCGCAACAACAGCAGCAATGGCAGCGGCAGGCCGTCCACGCGCACCGGCGCTTTTACCTCTGCAGTGCCGCGTGCGTCTCGTCCTGCGCCAGCCACGGCGCTGGACGCTCAGTCAGCACTTTCCTGCCGGGAGAAGCGAGGCGCGTGAGTCGCCGGACGGGCGGACGCAGGCGAGGCGGAGCGATCGCACCCCGTGACGTCGTCCGAGTCGGTCGTGACGCCGAAGCGGATGACGCCCGTGTACTCCTTGCTATTGTCGAGGTACTAACGCGCGTGCGTGGCCGTCAGCAAGCAGCGCGGCGAGCGCGGGGCGAAGCGGGACGCCGCGCACCTGCAGGAATCTGGTCGCGCCGCCAAGCGCCATGGCGAGCACGCCCGTGGCCATGGGGTCCAGCGTGCCGGCATGGCCCACCTGCCGCGTCTTGAGCAGCTTGCGCACCCTGACGACGCAGTGGTGCGAGCTCACGCCGCCCGGCTTGAGCACGCTGAGGAACCCAGTGGTCATCGCCGCTCCGCGCCGCTCGATGACCACACCTCCCGGTGCAAATGGCCGGCGAGTGCGTGGGCAATAGAGTGATGCGTCTCATTGGCTGAAAAGGAACTACGACCTATTATTGACCAATCACACCCCTTGATTTCCGTCAGCACCTCGCATGTCGTTTTGGCGCGCTCGCGAAGCGGTACATGGACAACCTCCCGCGGTCGGCGAATGGCCCATGAAAGCGCTCAACGTGGCCGAGAAGCCGTCGGTCGCCAAGGAGATCGCCGGTATACTTTCCTCGGGACGCGCGCAGCGGGTGCGTGCGCGCTCGGCGGCGCCTCTGTCGTTCCGCGAGCGCTCGGCAGGAGCCGCGGCGCGCGACGGAAGGACGGACGCTCACCGCCCCGCTCGATCGGCGACTGCGCCGCCAGCGCCAGGGCTTCTCCAAGTACAACGCGGTGTTCGAGTTCCCGTACGAAATACAGGGCCAGCGCGTGGACATGGCGGTCACGTCGGTGACGGGACACCTCATGGAGCTGGACTTTGACGCGAGCTACAGGTGCGAGCGCGCGCAAGTTGCACTTCAACCGCTGCGGCGACTGACGCGCCTCGCGTCTGCCGCGCGCGGCCGCAGAGGCTGGCACTCGTGCGACCCGGTGGAGCTCTTCAGCGCGCCAGTGGCCAAGAAGGTGCGACCGGACGAGACCCAGAAGCAGATCGAGAAGACGCTCATGACCGAGGCCCGCGGCAGTCAGGTACGGCTCGCCGTTGCTGGCGCGGCGCGCCTGCACACTGGACTAGACCCACGGGCTCTGACGCGTTGCCCCTCGCAGTGGCTCGTGCTGTGGCTCGACTGCGATCGCGAGGGCGAGAACATTGCCTACGAGGTCAAGGCCATCTGCGAGCGGGCCAACCGGCGGCTGCGCGTGTTCCGCGCGCGCTTCTCGGCGCTCATCCCGCGCGACATTGTCCATGCGGCGCAGCACCTCGCAGCTCCCGACGAGAGGCTCTCGCTCGCGTGCGACGCGCGCTCGGAGATCGATCTGCGCGTCGGCGCGGCCTTCACGCGGTTCCAGACCATGCGCATCCAGGGCAAGTTCCCCGGAGTGACGAGGGAGAAGGGTGTGATCAGCTATGGCCCGTGCCAGTTCCCGACGCTGGGCTTCGTGGTGGAGCGGTACCTGAAGATCCAGACGTTCGAGAAGGAGGCGTTCTACCATATCAGCGTGGCCCACCAGCAGCAGCAGGGCCAGCCGGACGCGCCGGCCACCGCGTTCAAGTGGAGACGCGACCGGGTCTTCGACCGCATGGCGTGTCTGTGTATCTACGAGAGCCTGGTGGAGCACCGCGTCGCAGTGGTCGAGTCTGTCGACAAGCGGCCATCGACGAAGCGGAAGCCGCTGCCGCTGACCACTGTCGAGCTCCAGAAGCGTGCGTCCCGGTGGCTGCGAATATCGTCCGAGCAGACGATGAAGGCTGCCGAGAGTCTATACAACAAGGGCTTCATCAGCTACCCGCGCACGGAAACCAACAAGTTCAAGGAGGGAACGGACCTGATGGCGCTGGTGCGGATGCACGAGAGCCACGACCAGTGGGGCAGCTACGTCTCCGGCCAGCTCCTCCAGGGCGGGAAGTATGAGCACCCCCGCGCGGGAGGGGCCGACGACCAGGCGCATCCACCCATCCACCCGACCAAGTCGACGGCGCTTGGCTCGATATCGGACGTCAATGAGAAGAAGGTGTACGAGCTAGTCGCTCTGCACTTCCTCGCGAGCTGCAGTCAGGACGCGAGGGGAAGTCAGACGAACGTACAGATACGCATCGGTCTCGAGAAGTTCACGGCATCCGGGCTGATGGTGGAGGAGCGCAACTACCTCGACATTTACAAGTTCGAGAAGTGGAGCGCGTCGGCGATCCCTGTGTACCAGCAGGGCGACACGTTCGAGCCGACGTCGCTCTTGATGGTGACGGGGGAGACTGCGCCGCCGCCGCTGCTGACTGAGGCCGACCTGATCGCCAAGATGGACGCGAACGGGATCGGGACGGACGCGACCATCGCGGAGCACATCAAGACGATTCTCAAGCGCGAGTACGCCATCAAGGTCAACAACGATACGCAGTTCAAGCCGACCACGCTGGGTTTGGCGCTCGTGCTGTCGTACGAGAACATGGGGTTGGAGCTAGCGAAGCCTGCTCTGCGAGCTGCGGTGCGCTCCGCCCGCCCACGCACTCGCAGCTGTCTGGAGCTTGTCTAACTATGGCGCGTGTCGTGGCAGATGGAGAACGATTGCAAAGCCATCGCGCTGGGACACAAGGACGTCAAGCAGGTGGTCGAGACGTGCATGGCTCAGGTGAGTCGCTCGGCCTCTCCCCGACGAGCGCCTCCCTACTCCTCGCGGTTTCTCACTGTGCGCATGACAATCAACGCGCAGATGCGGGAGATCTTCTTGGAGGTCGCTCGCGGCGCCAGAGTGCTTGACCAGACATTTGCCGAGGCGTTTAGTCAGCCGGTGGCCGAGGTGCCGCCGAGCACGGGTCGGCCTCCGCCGCGAGAACGGCCCGAGCGAGTAAGCGCAGACCGGAGCGAGCCGCCGTCAACCGGCGCGCAGACGCCGCGATCAGCGCCGCGTCCGTCGGACCGAGAACGTGAGCGACCGGGTGTCGGAGCAAGCGCGCCTCGGCGAGAGCCCCCGCGGTGCGACGGCCACGGGCTGCCCTGCGTCGAGCGCGAGGTCAGTCGCGAGGGCCCGAACAAAGGCCGCAAGTTCTTCGTCTGTCCCCGGCCGCAGAGCGAGCAGTGCAACTTCTTCGCGTGGACGTCTCCGGATGCGCCGGCCGGTGGCTCGGCTGTCACGATCACGTGCACGGGCCACGGCGAGCCATGCGTCGAGCGCACGGTGCGGAAGGAGGGAGCCAACAAGGGCCGCTGCTTCTACACGTGCCGGAGAGGCCAGACGGATGGGAGCTGCGGTTTCTTCGCGTGGAAAGAGGAGGCTGAGGCGGCGGGCATGTCGACCCGGCCAAACCCGCCTCCCAGCGCGTCGGCTGGCGCGGAGCCGCCGTCGTGCTCGGGTCACGGGCTGCCGTGCGCGCTCCGGACGACGCGGAAGCCGGGGGAGAACCAGAACCGGCAGTTCTACGCATGCGCGCTCCCGACCGCCGACAGCTGCGGGTTCTTCGCGTGGACGGACGAGGTCGAGGGACACGCGGGCAGGAGCGGCTCGAGGCCGGCGGCCGCGCCGAGGGCGGCGCCCAAGTGCGACTGCGGGCTGCCGAGCGTCCTGCTGACGTGCCGCAACGGCGCGAACAAGGGCCGCACGTTCTACAAGTGCCCGAACCCGCAGGGCGACCAGTGCAGCTTCTTCGAGTGGGCCAGCTAGCTAGACGTAGAGCGGCGCGAGCAACCAGTCGGTCGGTATAAAGTACAGGGGCGGCCGCCTAGAACGGCGCGTGGTCCATGCCGCTGGCTGCCTCCGTCATGGCCGCCACGATGGGCAGCAGCGGCGCCATGCCGCGGGGCTTGGGCCGCGGAGGGTCGCACATGAAGAAGAACGCGGCCAGTAGCGCCGCCTCTCGGTCCTCGCCGCTCGGCAGGCGCTTCGCGCTCTCCAGCAGCTCGCCGACGACGTCCGTGTCCGCCTCTCTCCGCGGCTCGAGGCTCAGCGCGACGTACTCGGCGAGCTGCTCCATCGGGTCCCTCAGTTCCAGGATGCGCCGCATCGACAGGATGCGCTGCGCTACCTCCGCCTCCGCCGCCTGCATGCGCTCCTCCACCGCGCGTGCGTGCGCCAGGAACCTCGCGCGCTCCACCTGCGCCGCCGCGTCCTCGCCCGACGCGCCACCGCCCGCCGCGAGCCGGGAGACGAGTCCCGCGGAGCTCAGGTGTCCGCTCAAGAAGCTGCTCGGCTCGGCCGCGCCGCCATCGCTCGCCAGCGAGGCCGCGCTCGCGATCAGGTCCTCGCCGTCGTACGCGCTCTCGAGCTGGAGGAAGGTGTCGATTCGGGCGTCCATGTTGCTGCGATGAGCTGGAGTGGCGAAATCGGATGGCGGAATTTCACTTGGACAATGTAAGTGGACAATCACTTGATGTATGTAAGTGGACGATCATCACTCGCTATACGGCGTTAAGGACAAACTTAGCGCCTATTCAAATATGAATTGGGGAGGAAACCTTCCAATGTGATACTAATCGTCACAATATTAAGTTACGTTAGACCTTTGAAAGGATCGAGTGGTAGGTCGTTTTGGTGGGTATGAACAAAGCGATGAGGGAGACGTATGTTCTCGTGAGTATCCATGCAATTCGATTGCTGTGTCAAGGAGTTGCTGTTGAGTAGTGAAATCAATCGTTCTTTTACAAGTGTGTTTCTGCGGTGAGCGTCTCTTCTCGCCAAAATGTTGTCGTCACAGACGACAGCTTCGGCGAGTCTGTTGCTTTGTACCGGTCTTGGCGTGCGAAGCATATTCTTTCGCTTACAACACACACATTACTTAACCAAGACTGGTTTCAAACGCATCTCTCCGGATGGCGACAGAGACCAAAACTGCTCTTAAAGTGAACTTCCACCGTCGATTTCACAAGACTATCAAGCGCTGTTACGGTCTTGATGAACGCGATGCGTACGAAGTGTTGAAAGGCATTCTCGACACAACGTACGACGACGATGGCGTGGAAGTTGCGGCGTGACGCAAACGAATCCCGCGTAATGCTAGAGGATACCTCGATGACCAGACATACCTGCTCCTTCCTCTGACGAATGAGTTCTTGACGGACACTGAGTAACAAAATCAGCAGCTTGAAGGGTTGCCTGGTTCTGTTGAGCTCCGAACGTTAAGCCGTTTGGTTCTCAAAACAGGTTTCACATGTAGTCAGTTTAAGATGTGCAAAACTGGTTTGCGTGCTCTGCTTTTGTGCGCTGGCAACAGACTTCCTTCTGGTTCAGAATGGGATGAAGCGATAGACGCGTGGTGGAGACAGCTATTCGAAATCGACAAGTTCGAAACAGCAAACAGAAAATTTGCTGGCGAGACCTTGACTGACGGGAGAGCGGTCATTATTGTAATGCGCAAGCCTAAGCGTGAGGAGGCTGAGCGCTCTTTGCAAGAGAAGGACTTCGACGTCATGTAGGGTCTGGATCATGGGTGAAGGGATTTGTTCGTCGCAACGAGCAATTTCGGCGATGTGGTGAAGTGCTCGACTCGCGACTTCTACGAAGATACTCGATACAACAAAAGCAGCCAAACGATTCAAGTTTGGCAAAATGGAAATGCTGAGATAAGAGGAGCGCGCCGCAACATGCCAGCTGCAAAGACCGCATCACTAGAGCGACTGCAATGAATCTTTAACGTTCGCTCAATCCCATCCTTGCACGTGTGCAAGCTGTGCTGATTCTGCATCTCTCCGTGCCAAGCAGAGTGGAGTTTGTTGGCTCAACATTCGTCGATGGAACCGACCTTTTAAGCTCATGCTATAGGTTCTTGACCGGACCTGCAGGAGCCTTTTTCATTCGCCCAGCTGAATCATTGTTGCTCCAGTCGCCAAACCCAACCACATTCCGCCTTCTCACTTGCTCGGTCAGCCGCAGACATAGCGTCCGCAGCTTCTTCTTCGCGAAGACGAAATCGCGAAGTTTCAGTTGACGAGACGGCTTGATCATCTTGAAGTCGAGGAGACGATCCAAGCGAAGAATCCTAAAACTGACGTATTGTAGTGTACTGCATTGTCGATCCAATGGCTGCCATGGTATGACTGAACCGCGACGTGAACCGCGATGTGATTGCCTCCCTGAACATGCTCATGTCTCTCGAGTGCCAACTTCGCGGACAGAGTCGGCCGCCAGCATTTTCCAGACAAATAGGATAGCAGGATAGTAATCGGTTTTCTGTTTCGAGTGCCAGGTCACGGCCAGGTGACACGTGGATAGGCAGTAGTCTCTGGCATTGCTAGCTACTTCGGTTTGGCGCCGCGAGCGGGACCGATCACAACTAGTAAGAATGGAGTCTGTGTAGTTCTGAGCACGTCGTGGGCTGCTTCGATGCGACCAACTCTGCGTGAACGCTCGATAACATCCACGAAGTCGAGAATTGCGTCACGTCAGATCTTCGAAAAGTGCTTGTGCTTGTTGGAAAAGCGCTTGTTGAAAAGAGCGCTTGTTGAAAGAGAATTTGTTGGGAAAAGCGCTTGTTGGGAAAAAGTGTCAACGGCCGGGTTCGAACCAGCGACCTACTGCGTGTAAGGCAGACGTGATAACCACTACACCACGCTGACACACAAAATACAATTTCAACATATAACATATACAAACCTATCAACCATCCTTCGACTACTCACCAAATCAATTCACGACCACCACTGCACAAACGACCGCTGCTCGCCCTCCGAAAACCAACACTCGATCCTCAACATAAGCCCGGACACCAAAACCGGCGCAAAGACTACTCCAAATCGCTTTGCATGTGGATCACTCGTCACCAATATAGCTACAGTGCAAACAAAAGGAACCATCGAAACAAGAAGACGCCAGCTTTAAGAAACAAACACCTGGAACATTCTCATACAGCTCAAATATCCTCGAAACAAAGCAGCTCGCCAACGAGCTGCTGGTCGAGATACGATGGAAAAAGACACTGAGCCTTCAATTTGCTTTCCGCCTCACTTCTCTCAATCTTCGAGTTGAAAACAACTTTATTGATGATCGTTCCAACTACAACGATTCTGCGACGAAATGACAGGATTCGCCTAGTAGGGTCGTGATGCAGGTGGTGAGCAGGATAAATGGCTGTGGCTCCGCTGTCTCAGAGGCATATAAGAGTTCCGTGATGAACCTGAATTGCAGAAGCGCATAGATCAGTAGCGTGGCTCTAGTAAGCTTCTCCCAGATCATATTGTACACCCACAACGAATTCTATCCGGTTAAAACTGATAGCTTGGACGCTTACCAAAATCTCTAAAAAGTTGAGAACGCTGTCCCGTGAACAGTGCGCCACTTGGAGTTTGCAAGGGCCATTGAAACGAACGGTTTGCACTGATTTCACTACACGCTGGTCCGATTGCGCAGTTTCTCCAGCCAAAATATCTTGCCCCCATTATGTCTCGTGACCGTCACCCTTATTTACGCAACGACACGACCGAAAATTCCTACGAGATGCGTTTTCATACCAGATTTTATGATCTCGACGAGTCTCGCCCAAGTAACGACGTGCATATGAAGTACCGTGATTTTGGGTGCTCAATGCGCCAAAGCGGGAGCCCAGCCACCCGTTTTCAAGTGAAACCACATTTTGAAACTCGTCGTGAAAGGACTCGTTTCTGGCAGGTGTGGACCACTCCGTGGGATGATTTGTACTTGCGGAAGTTAACGCACTAAAGCCGCTCGAGCTCGCACTGGAGTTTTCATTGGCTGAAACGCGAGAACTATCCATACAAGTGTACAACATGCATTCCTCAATATGCTCGCATTTCTATTGGTTCACAAACACCAAGAGCGCTTGCGCATCACCCAGTGGCATTCGCGGTGGTAACAAATTGTGATGATAGCAGACGAAACGGTCCGGTTTTGTCAAAGAAGGGACCTTCGATTTTTCGAGAGCCGAAAGTGATGGCAAGAAGTGCTAATAATAGAACCGCAACCCATGCAACCGTAGGTGCGATGGCATTCGGGAATCATTCAGAAGAGGACGAGATCCCGTCGCAATTCATTTATCCAGAAAAGAGCTAATGATAGGAGGTAGGATCGGTACCGGCTGTTTACATCACTTTGCTGTCTTTTACTGTCTTTTATTAAACTCGGGGACCAGCACGACGTGAGACAGGCGAGTTATCTTTCTCTCCGACTGGACTGCTCCTCCGCTGTTGCTTTCGTCTCGTCGCCCCAATGTTTTTGGTAGCGAACACTTTTTCCCAGTTCCTGCCGGATCCGCTGGCGACTCAGAATGTCGGTGCCTTTGATTTATTACATTTCTGTCTAGCAAGCCGACGCTCCTGGCTCATGTCTAGTTAGCCTATCTTCCTGGCTCATGCGGCAGCGGCGGCGGCTCCTCCTTCCGACGCATATAGCGACACACATCACTTCCAATACCACGCTGCCGCAACTTCATGAGTTCACGCGGGTACGCCATCAATCCATCGGCAACTTCGTGTAGATGGTCCACAAAATAATTAAACGATGAAATATTAGCCAATGAAACGAGAAAACCGTATTCCACAAACCCAACCAGATTTTCATAATAAACAGCATTATTGGCTTCAACATCGAGTATTTTCTATTCTAGCTGTAAAAGTCGAGTTGTGAGCTGAAAAAGCTACTTTCCAACAGGAGACTCCGAATGGAAAGCTGGTAGATCTGACGCCTGAGCAACGGAAAAGCGCCACAGTTATACTTGGACATTCTGTCGTTGTGCAAAAGCAGCAACACCCCTTGCTTTGACTCCTTAATTCGCGGTTGATGTTCAAAGAAATGATATCCACGCCATCTGGAACAGCAGACAGTCTCCGAATATCGAGAGTTGCATTGTTCCATTTGTAGACAACTCAGAATGTTGGTAGCTGCTCGTTGAACACATAAAGGTAAATGTTCATGCTGTAAATGATCTGTTCTGTGGTGCGCAAACATGTACGCTTGTGAGACGGCGTGAACTGTTTTGGCGTGTGTTTGTGTTGTTTATCGAAGTTTTGTACGATAATTCAGGAGCGCGCCAAGGTATACAGCGATTTGCCTGTAAAAATGCATACTGTGTTTCTATCGAAAACAAACGATTTCCATTATGTTTGATATATATTACCCAGTGGGAGGGGATGTCATATCAAGTAAACTACCAGTGGGAAGAAGAGCACAAGCTGCGACATGAGCAGCAAGATCACGCCCCATGACTTCATGCCTTTATGTTTCTGATATTCTATCAATTTGTATTGCAACACATACATAAAGGGACAAAGCAACGCGAATTCAACACGAAACGTCCGTCCTTTTGTGTTTTTCGCTGTAAAAATGAACGAGTTGTATTCAACCTAACATGAATTTCCTTCTTTTCAAGGAATGTTTGGCCCCATGAATAAACCCACCAAATTGGATCTTCGTCATTTTGAACTGTAGCACCGTAAATGGCACGTTGAAGACCGGAGGAGCGGGAACTTACAGGTACAGACACGCTTACCATTTTGCATTTCCCTATAACTGAGAAATGACATGCTGGGTAAAATCGTTGATCGGAGAACCGGCATATTCGCAGCAAAATGGGAATACCAGTTTTGTGCAAGTGGTGATGGCAATTACAATAAAACGGCTATCACGCGGCTCTCTTGAAATTGCCATCTGGTCAACCCCACAGTCTTGACTTCACCATAAATCTGCCACCCACACCTTAGCAGTCCCACGTTGTGGCAGATTGGGTGGCGAACATGCAGATCATCGCTAGGAGAGCGAACGATCTGGCGCACCAGTGTAACAGGGTTACACAGTCGAGCGTGTCCGGGATACGCTCGCAGAGACTCAGAAGTGTTGGTCTCTCTGTGATTGTTGGCCGGGTCTACAATCAGGACAGAATGACTGTCGGCAGCGTGAACGACCAACGTCCACGCTCGGAATGATCCTCGCCGGACTTGGTGTGAGCACACCAAGTCCCTTCATTTCAGGGTCGCGTCTCCTGCACGCCAATTGGTTGAAAGTCCGGGACTTTCAACGAATCAGGTCGTTACACCTCACGTCAGGCTCCCACGTCCACCCGTTGAGAGCCTGTCAGATTGCATATCAGTTTAGGCAGTGCGAGGATCATGGCGTCCAGCTAGCGGGCGCCAATCATTTCAATTCGGTTCTCATTTTGCAGCAAAGTGTGTGTTCGCTTTATTGCTACTTAGAGTACTTCAGCCTGGCTGAAGTACATCTACGCTTCCTCACATACACTGCGCCAGTGTATGCTTGTAATCGGCGGGGCCGAT
>JAADYC010000477.1:0-19317 GCA_023338135.1 Phytopythium kandeliae | reverse complement strand
GCCTGTCCGCCGCCGTAGACGTCGGCGACGCGCCAGTCGACCGCGGCGCTCAGACGCTCGACGGCTGCATCCACCAGCGCGCTGAACTCGCGCTTGGTCGCATGGAAGTCGGGGCAGGCAGCGGCCGGCAACGGATCTCGCTCGCCCTGCAGCGACAGCGCCGTGAACCGCTCCGTGCCGTCGTCCATCACGCGGAAGAGCACGCCGTCGCGACCGCCGGGCGAGGAATCATTCACGCGCACGCAGGCCGCGGCGAGAGAGAGGTAGCGCCGCCGGAGGTCGGCGTACCCCGGGACGCCGCGCACCGCGACCGCGCCGACCTGCTGCAGCTTGTCCAGCAGCGCGCCGTCGCGGTGCAGCGAGGAGAAGTCGAGCGCCGGCAGCACCAGCGGCTCGAGAGCTGCCGCGCGCGCCAGCGCGACCGCCAGTGCGCATAGGAGCGCGCGCGCCATGTCCTTGGTCGTGCAGCCGCCGGGTTGGATCCGCGTGGATCGGCTGGCCTTGCCGAGTGGAGCGCGTGCTTTGTGTGCTTTGTGTGTGCTTTGTGTGCTTTTTGTGTGGGTGTGCATGGGCGGGCGAGCGGTGGGTTCACTCCTGGGTGCGAACTCAGATTGTGGGCCGCCCCAAATCGATCTCAGAGTGCGTTGTGGCGCGGTCCAAATGGAGCCGCTCCAGACGTTGATCTGGCGCGCCCCAAATCGGCCGCAGATTGAAGAAGCGGCTCAGAACCCCACAGTCACTCGCCTCGGACCTCGAGAGTGCTCTCGGCGCCGTGCAGGCGGGCGATCGGGCTGCAGCAGACGCGCGGGCAGCGGCCGATCTCCCCGGCGGACGGACGGAAGCGCGGCCGAACGAGCGACATGAAGAGCGCGGCGGACGCAGCCGCCGGTTTCTCGGCGGAGGAGCTCGAGGCCGCGCGCGACGAGTACCTTCGCGAACAGGAGCGGGATGTGCCGTCCCCCAAGGTACGCACGCACCACGCCACGTTGGCTCGGCTCGCTCTGACGCGGCGGCTCGTTGCTCTGTGTCCGGCGCAGGTAAAGCTGCGCTACGCGGTGGCGCTGGCCAAGAGTCGCAAGCGCGACGACAAGTTCCGCGGGCTCGGGCTGCTGGAGGACCTGCTCGCGCGCGAGTACGAGGTGGAGGAGTGCCTGTACTGGATCGCGCTCACGAACTACGCGCTGGGCGAGCTGCGCGCGAGCCGCAGCCACTGCGAGCGCCTGCTCCGCATGGACCCGGCGCACAAGAAGGCGCTGGCGCTGCACCACTGCATCAAGGACGCCATGACGTCGGGTACGGCCGCGAGGCGGCTCCAGCGCGCGTCGCGTCCTGTCGCGCTACGCCACGTCGTGCTCGCTAACGACGCTCTGGCACTGCGCCGCAGACGGGATCGTGGGCGTGAGCATCGTCGGCGCCGTCGTGGTCGCGGGCATCGCGCTCCGGATGCTGCTCAAGCGGTAAGGCGCGGGGCGTGGCGGCGCGCGAGTGGGCGGCCCATCCGATCCGCCGCGGCGCGTGAAGGACCCGACGCGACTCGACGCTCGGGCGCGCCAAGCTGGCGCCTCGTTGATCTATATAAACGCGCTCGTTCTCGCTCTCGGCCGGCCGCTCAGACGCGCGCGAGCGCCTGCTGCTCGTCGCCCGAGAGCGCGGCCCAGGCGCTCTGCACGGCCGCGGGCGGCAGCTGCGCCTGCAGCTTGGCCAGCACGCCGCGCAGCTTGCTCCTGTCCTCGTCCGTGATGATGGCGAGCTCCTCCTCGTCGTCGTCGCCGGCCGTGCCCTCCTCCGCCGGGTCGTACACTGCTCGCAGCCAGTCAATGCGATCGCCACACGTCACAGGGTCCGTCAGTCCGTCCGTCCGTCCGTCCGTCCGTCACACGTCGCAGGGATCCGCCGGCCGATCGATCGGCAGGCTGCACGCGCCAAGGAGGAGGAAGAGGAGGAGGAGGAGGAGAAGGAAAAAGGAGGGAAGAGAGAAGCGCGGACGTACTGAGGATGCCGGCGAAGACCTTGAGGATGGCCGGGAGGTTGGCGTAGTCGGCGCCAAGCACGAGCGGGTGGCCGTCGTCGACGAGCTGCAGCAGCCGCGCGTGCACGTCGCGCGCCTCGAGCACGTCGGTGCGCAGCGGCAGCCAGGAGAGCCACGCGGCCCAGAGCGCGGGCGCGTCCACCGCGCGCTCGCGGCTGCGCGCGATCTTGCCGACGGCGCTGACCGCGTTGTCGCGCGCGGCGAGCGCCTCGGCGTCGTCCGCGCCGCTCTTGTCGGCGGCCGCGACGATGCGCGCGAGCTGCTCGAGCGCGGGCTGGCAGACGGCGTCGAAGGCCGCGCCGCTCTTCTCGGCGGCGACGCCGACGCCGTAGGCCGCGGCCTGCGCCACGGCGGGCGACGCGTCCTCGAGCGCCAGCACGACGTGGCGCAGCAGCGACGGCGCGAGCTCCTGCGCCGCGTCGCCGCAGTGCTCGAGCACGTCGTCGACCATGCAGACAGCCTGCGCGCGCAGCATGCTGGCCACGCCGGGCTCGAGCAGCGGCGCCACGAAGGGCAGCAGGTGCAGCTTGAAGACGGGGAAGAAGGCGCTCTTGTGCGCCTTGGCGAGCCAGCCGATGGCGTCGACCATGGACCGGAAGACGCCCTCCTCGAGCTCGGCCGTCTCCTCCTGCTGGCGCGCGGCCTCGGCGTCGTAGTCCTCGTCCTGCTGGTTCTCTCGCTGCTGGGCCGCGAGCCGCTCGGCGCTGCTCGCGGCCACGGCCTTGAGCGCCTCGAGCACGCGCGGCACGTGCTCGAGCGGCACGCCGACCGGCACGCCCTTGTCCGCGCTCTCCTTGCACACCTCGAGGCACGCGGCCGTGGCCTCGGCGAGCGCGCCGATGCACTCGAGGTCCTCCTCGGCCTGCAGCGCCGCCAGCAGCGGGTCCAGGCTCTGCTCGAGCAGCTGCTGCGGGAACTGCGGCGCCGCCGCGCCGTGGCCGTAGTGCAGCGAGCCGTCCACGGCCGCGTGCAGCAGCTTGGCGAGGCTCAGCGCGCTCACGATGCGGATGTCCTCGACGTACTCGAAGGTCAGGAGCGGCACCATGACGCGCGCGACCTCGGCCACGTACGGGTAGAAGGCGCCCTCGAGGTCCAGCGCGCACTGGTAGAGCATGTTGCACGCGTTCGCCTTGTCCTCGAGCGCGCTCGTGTTGATCTGCAGCCGCTTGCGGCCGACGCCGCGGATCTCGACCGTCAGGCTGTCCGTGCCGTCCTCGGCGCGGCCGTCCTCCTGGCCGGCCTCGTCGCCGCCCGCGATGTCCGAGAGCACAATGTCGGGCTCGGTCTGCGCCTGCCGCAGCAGCGCCGGCACGACGTGCGGCAGGTAGGGCACGAAGTCGCGCTTGAGGATGCCGCCGATGCGCACGCAGGCCTGCGCGACGTACTGCACCTCGGGGCCCTCGAGCGCGTCGCTCGCCTGCACGCGCACGAGGATGTCCATGACCTCCTTGGCGTCGCCCGCGAAGCGCTGCTTGCCCACGGCCTGGCCGATGAGCGCGATCGACTCCATGGCCTTGCCGCGCAGCAGCGCGTACTCGTCCCCGCGCGCGTTGAGCAGCACCTCCTTGGCGAGCGGCATGAAGATGTCGTAGAAGCGCGCAAAGTCCTCGCCCACGACCTTGGCGACGCTCGCGACCGCCGTGATGGCTTGCTCCTGCACCTGCCGCGGGCCCGCGCGCAGCGCGTGGAAGAGCGCCTCGAGCAGCGCCTGCGCGTGCGGCGCCACGTACTTGGCCTTGCACACGTTCACGTTGCAGAAGTTGATGGCGACGCTCGCGGCCAGCGCGCGCGTGCGCGGCGCGGCCTGCTCGCCCTGCAGCAGCGCCGTGAGCGCCGGCAGCACGGCGCCGTGGAAGCGCGCCTGGAAGTTCTTGCCGCGCTCGACCTCGCCAAAGTCCTCGGCGAGCTGCCCGACGCAGTGCAGCGCCGCGTACTGCGCGCGCGCGTGCGGGTCGCGCAGGAAGGGCAGCACCATGCCCACGACGCTGTCGAGCTCGCGCGCCATGAGATCCTTGGCGCCCTCGCCCATGAGGCACGTGGCGTACAGCGCCGCGCGGCGCTTGCGCCAGTCGGCGTCGCCCAGAAACTGCTTGATGAGCGGGATGGCGGCCGGCAGCACGACCGCGCCGCCGAGCGCCGAGCTCAGCCGGTCGATGGCCGCGGCCGCGGCGTCCGCGACGCCGCCGTCGGCGTCCGAGGCCTCGGTGAAGCTCTCCGGGTCGTCGAAGCGCGCCGACCACTGCGCGTCCTCCTCCACCTCGCACATGAGCGCGAGCACGAGCGGCACGAGCGCCTGCGAGACGTACGCCGACTTGCGCACCATGCCGCCCGCGTTCTCGCACATGGACAGCAAGAACTCGAGCGCGAGCTCGCGCGTCTCGGCGTCCAGCGCCTGCGACGAGCAGAGGAAGACCATGGCGCGCGCCACGGCGTCCAGCGACGCGCGGAAGAACGTCGGGTGCACCTCGGCGAGCTGCAGCAGCGCCGAGAGCGCCTCGCGCAGCGCGGGCTCGTCGCCGCCGGCGGCCAGCGGCTCCATGACCTGGAGCATAGGCGCCACGAGCACGGCCCAGGCCGAGAGCTCCTGCTTGTCCTCGAGCGACAGCAGGACGCCCGCCGCGGCCTTGAGCGCCGCGACGCGCACCTCGGCGCTCGCGTCGCCCAGCGCGGACGAGAAGAGCGCGAGGAAGCTCTGCTTGTGCGGCGCGAGCAGCTCGCCGGCGTACTCGGCGAGCTTGGCGAGCAGGTCGAAGGCCGTCTCGCGCACGGCCGCGTCGGCGCCAGCCGTCATGGCCGACACGGCGGCCAGCAGCTCGGGCCACGGCTGCTGCAGCTGCTGCGAGACGGCCGCGAGCTCGGCCAGCAGGTGCCCGAGCTTGCGCCGGATGTGCGCCACGGGCTCGGCGCCGACGGCCTCGAGCAGCTGCGCCTTGAGCGCCTGCTGCGTCGCCGCGTCCAGCGACGCGTACACGCCCGCCTTGGCCTCGATCAGCGGCCGCAGCAGCACGGGCGCGAAGGCGCGCGTCTCGGCGTCCGGCGCCGCGCGCGCGAGCTGCGCGAGCTGCAGCACGAGCCGCTGCGCGTCCTCGGCCTTGCACGCCTCGTACGCGGCCTCGGCCTGCTTGCGCGCGGCGTTGTCGCTGCTCATGAGCGCGGCCACGAGCGCCGGGAAGTCCATGCTGACGGCGGCGGCGGCGGCGGCGTAAGCGCGAAGGGCGGGGCGAATGCCAAGATGCCGGCGGGGCAGCGTGGCGCGAAGCGGAGCCTTTCCCGCGTCAATCCGCCACGGACGCGCGCGCGCCAACCAGCCGCGGTCGCGGGATGGGTCCAGTGGTGTGGACCACCGAGAGCGGGGAGGGTTGGGATATCAGGAGCCAGGAATCCAGGCGGAGGCGGTGTGCGCGCGCGCTGATTGGGTGGAGCGAATCAGAGTGGCTCGCTTGGGCCAATCGTTGGGTCGTGTTGTTTCGGGCGACTGCCGAGACTGCAATATTTCCAGTATTTTGGGCTGCTTGTGCTTGGAGGACTTGGCTTTTGTAAGTGAAAGCGCAGCGCCTGTTTGCACATCACCCCCTGGAACGAGCGAGCGAGCGAATTCACGAGTATTTTGGGCGTTCTCGCGTCTCCTCTCTCCTGCGTCCGAACAACGAAAGCAAGCAGGCATTCAGTCCGAGCCGCCGCCGCCGATGGGAGAGGCGTCGACGCTCGCCGCCCGCCCGCAGGCGGCCAGCGACGGCCACGGCGCCGGCACCAAGCGCGAGGCGCCGACAGCCGAGGCGGCGCACCTGTCGCCGGCGGCCGAGGCGGCTCTGCGACTCCTGCCGGGCAACGATGTACGCGCCGCGAGGTGGGAAGCGCACCGATCGCCGTCGCTAACAGCGCTCGCTCGTTGCTCCTTGGCCAGCGCTGCGCGGACTGCAAGGCCATCTACCCGCAGTGGGCCGGCGTGTCGTTCGGCGTGCTGCTGTGCCTGGCGTGCGCGGGCCAGCACCGCGCGCTGGGCGTGCGCGTGAACGTCGTCAAGTCCCTCGCCATGGACAGCTGGACGCCGGGGGAGCAGCGCCTGCTCGAGGTCGGCGGCAACGCCAAGTGGTGCGCCGTCTGCGCGGGGACGAGCACCAGCGAGCTATGCGTCGCCGACAAGTACCAGTCCAGCATCGCAGCCGTCTATCGCAGCCGGTACGGCGCTCGGCGTGATCGTTCGCGAGCGCTGACTGCTAACGGAGCTCTCTGCTGCCGCCTGCCCTCGCAGGGTATCCGCCGTCGCGGCTGACCCGTCCGCGACGCCCGAGTCGCTCACCGCGACCGATTTCCTCGCCATGCTATCAAGCGTCGCGGCGCCGGCGGCCGCCAAGACGCGCGCGGGTACGAGCGAGAGCTTGTTTGCGTCTCGGCCGCTCGCACCGACGCCAGCCGCCTACTTGCTTACCTGGCGCGACTGCTATAGCCCCAGCGCTGCTCTTGGACGCGCCAACGGGCTCGCCCAACTCGACAGACCAGGTGCCGGCGGGCGACGGCGCGCTGTGCGTCAAGTGCACGACGTGCCGCGCGTCCATCCCGATGGATCAGCTCGACGAGCACTCGGCCCGCTGCGTTGTGGACGCCTCGGTGCGTCCGCCGGTGCTCCTCCGCAGCCGCGCGCTCGCCGCTAACCCTGCCGTCCATGGCGCAGACCGCGGTCATCTGGCGCCAGTACGAGCGCGAGCTTGGCGCGACGGACACGCCGCTCGGCTTGAGCCTGACCAAGACAAACGGCGGCTTCGCGGAGGTCTCGCGCGTGGCGCCGGGCGGCGCGGCCGAGCGCGCCAGCGTGCTGGTCGGGAGCTTCGTCGTCGGCCTGAACGGCCGCCGCACGTCGCGCTTCGAGGAGATCGTCGAGCTCGTGCGGACTCTGCCGCGGCCGATCCGCTTCCAGCTCGCCTTTCGTCCAAGCGCGACGCATAAGCGACCGGTTGCAACTATCTCGTCCGTGCCGGAGCCAGTGAGCGTCGACATGAGCGTGACGTTCGAGGACGCGGAGCTCGGCTGTTCGTTCGAGGCCAGCGACTTCGCCTGCGTCGTCAAGAGCGTCGACGACGGTGCGTTGGCCGGCGATCGGCGCGCGCGAGGGCTGGGCGTACTCCGAGCCGTGCGGCTGACTGGCTGACTGGCTGACCACAATCCCAGGCGGCGCCGCAAGGAGGCTAGGCGTCTTGGTGGGCTCGCGCGTAGTCGCTGTGAACGGGCGGAGGTTCCTCAAGCCAAACGAAGTACTGCGCGAGATGCAGTCAGCACAGCGACCCATTCACGTCAAGCTGCATCGGGTGGAGGGGCTCATGCGGGGCTGGCGAAGGTGAGTGGCGTGTTGGCAGGCCGTCAAAATAGACTCTGGCTTGGGCTTTGGCCACCGCAGCCGCAGGATCCGGACCTACTAGCCTCGAGCAGACACAGCCATCATCCGCCGACGTACCTACACGTCCGGGATGACGACTCGGTCCGCCACCGCGGTCTTGTAGCAGTCCACGACAAAGTCCGGCGCTGCGGGGCTTCCCGCCGGAGCTAGCAGCCGCTCGAACATCGGGTGCGCGAACACTTGCTTGAGCGTCGGACGTTTGGCTGGGTCGAAGTCGACGAGCGCGGTGAGCAACTCGAACGCTCCGTGCACAGACTGCAATCGCTTCCGGCCGCGCGCGATGATTGGGTTCGAGCCGGTCGCGACGGAAAACTCTGCTGCGTGCTGCTCAAACTCGGCTCTGGTGCCTGCGACCTCTGCTCTGGGTTGGTCGCCAGTGCGGGTTGACGTGAGGCGCCGAGACGAGCGCTGGGCCAGCGCTGCGTTCTCGGGACGCAAATGCTTGACGAGGACGTCCCACACCTTGGAGGTCCGCTTACTACCACTCGGATTCTCCGACGGGAGGCCGAAAAGCACCAGGAACCGATAGAGCGTGTGGTACATGGACTCCTCGGGGTCGTCTTCTACCACGCGCCTCAACACCGTGAAGCCCGAGCTCCTGCGCGGGCTCTATCCACAGGGTGAAGCGGAAATGTCAGGCGTGGTGCTGCAGGTTGACCATGCGTACTAGTCACTAACGCACCGTCCAAATTGCTTTGAGATCTCGCAGCAGCGCTGTCGGGCACTTGACACTCTCCAGAATCTCCTCGTACGGGGCACTAGGTAGTTATCGTATAGCCAAGCGGGTGGTTAGAGAGAGACGCGCGAAATTCGCGGTAGTTACCAGGCAGCCGCACCTTCCGGTGAAGAGATGGAGGAGACACAGGCCGAGCGAGAACGTGTCGGCCGCGAACGACTGCTTGGCGGCATCACCCTCGAGCAAGAACTCGACCGGCGTATTCTCGAGCGTTGTGAACTGATCGAGGGTGACAGGCTCGCCAATGTTCTCCACGTTCGAGTCGGCAGAGCCATAGTCCGCGAGCTTCACCCAGTAGGAGAAGGCGCGAGGCAGGCGCAGCTCGAAGCGCCGCTGCTCAATGACGTAATGGATGGTCGTTCCTTTGCCACCAGTGCTCGCACTGGTGGCTCTGCACTTGCGCTTGATACCCTTGAGGAAGAAGTTGAGTAGCTAAAGAGCACGCGACCACGATCAGACCGACCAGTCCATGCATTCACGACGGGAACAACCCGCCTCAGGACGCGGCGACGAACCTTGACGTCGCAGTGCCGCAGGTGGAGCTGCTCACGAGCACAATAGAGGGCGAATACCATCTGGAAGAAGAACGGGACAGCAATCGGCTCGGCAGGCAGCAGCTTGTCTGGCTGGAGACTGATGAAGTCCTCGACGTCACCGCCATCACAGTACTCCATCTCGATATACTGGTACATACTCTTACCCAGGAGTCCGTCTTCTTGCTTGGCTTCACTCGCAGAGGACACGCGGAAGCCCTGGAACTTCTCGGTGAGAAGCTCGACGGGCTTGCGGCGTTGGGCACTACCCCACCGTTCCTCCTGAGGCTTCTCCTGTGCCAAAAAGATGTCGAAGATGCGGAGGAAGTTGGGGCACGCGCCAGTCTCGACTAGGTGAGAGAGCAGCACCGAGTGCGCGACCTCTTGCTGAATGACAACCTATAGAGCCAAACCGCCCGCAGTTTCTGTGAGGAGCTCGAATGCTGTTGGCAGCGAGGAGGCCGTACACGCACCTGGTTCCCAGTGCGCTCGATCCCAGTGATGTCCATGACGCTCACAGCCTCCAGGCGCTTCTTTTGCTCGCAGAACACCTTGAATACCTCTTTGTAGGCGCCGTCGGCCAGGTAGTGTCCACGCGGGTGGTGACGGTACACCTCTGCCATCGGCCGCATGTCTCCGCGTTGCCTAGACAGCACAGCTCACGTGAGATACAGGAGCACGAGGCGACAAAGAGGAGGGACTATGATGAACGCCGCGTACTTGGAGTAGTCAGCGACTGCCCACGCGTACGCTCTGAACGGTACACGCATTCAAAGGTCAGATCACATCGCAGTGTAAGCACCACCGCCATTCGTCGAGCAGCACGTACGCGATGCCGATCCGCCGCCACGACAGCGACACTCTGCAGACAGCGCTCTTGATCGTCTTCGGGGGGATGAAGCCCGCGTGCAGCACGAATCGGAGGATCTTCTCGCTGAAAGGGCTCTTCTTTCTCGCCGGCAGCTTCTTCGTCGACGGCTTTGCCTCTGCTGGCGGCGCGCGCGCGCGCTTGATTGGCGACAAGAACACCGGCGGCATCTCGACTGTGTCCTCATCCCCGGACTCGAGCTCGTCCTCGAGGATCGGCGCGATCGACGACATGCGCGGCAGCACGGAGAAACGACGGCCGGAGATGCGCTCCAGCTTGGACAGTCGGCGCGCGCGGCTGCGGTCCTTGCGCAGCGATGGCTGCGCCAGCACGTCCTCCATCGCATCGGCAATCTCCACGTGCCTTGCGGACGAAAGCAGGCGGTTGTGCTCGTCAAACGAGACGACCTCAAGCTCCTGCTCGTCCAACATCCGGTAGTACGCCTTCCAGCTCTCGATGCTAGGGTCATTCGCAATGTCGATTGCGTCTTCGTCTTCGTCTGCCTGCTGTTCGCCATCGTCTCCGTCGGCGTCGGCGTCAGCGGACTCAGAGAGCTCGGTGGCCACTCCAGCGGTACTAAACCACAGCACGAGCCCGTAAGGTTAGTCGGAGGGACGACACCGCGCGGAGCCTCGGTACTGGCGCTTTACCCATCCTCGCCCGGCTGCACGCGCCGGCGGAGCTCGCGGACGATCACGTCTGCTTTGAGGCTCGAGATGCGTAGCACGTTCCGCGGGAGCGTCACGCCCGACGCGAAGCCTAGAGCGTGGATCCACTCGACCAAGTCCCGTCGCTCCTTCCGTCGTTTCCCGCACGCAGGGATCTCGACCAGGAGGCCCTGTCCAGCACCGAACTTCTTGGCGAGCTGCGCCTGTCGCCGCTCTCCCAGCTCTCCCGCGAGGAACTCGGCGGTTGCGAGCGGCGCCTCTGCGACCAGCTCGCGCGCACTCTTCGCTCGCTGCCGAGAACGCCGCGCGCTCAGCCCTGGCACCTCGCGAATCACAGCAAAACGCGCGTCGTACGAACCGTCGGGTGGACGTCGTCGGCGCGCCGGGCCGCCTTGCGCCTCGCCGCCAGTGACCCGTGGCTCCCCTTGCGCTTGCGCGCCGGCTCAAAGGCGAAGACCTCGTCCGCTGCCCGCGCCTCCGGCTCGGACTCGTCCGCAGATGATCGCGGCGAGCCGCAGAGGCCGCGCGCGGCGCCCCCGACCCGCGCCATGAGCGTCGATTGGCTCGTCGCCTCAGTCCGATTCGAATCAATTCGGCACTTCACGCTTGCCGCGCGCTTTCTGTTCGCTTTGGGGATCAGACATCAGACAGGCAGCATATCTGAGCCCAAGTGTCGTTGAACTCTGATCCTTTCATATTTCTTCTGAGAACCGGATTGGCAAGGCCGTCGGCGCTCCTGGGCGGAGGTGCCATCGCCGTCGCCGTCGCCGCCGATCCATGGTCGCGCGCGGCAAGGAGGCGCGGGGATGGACGTCTGACCACGCACGTGCGGGCAGCAAGTCCTCCATGGGCGTTCTGCTCGACTGGCTCACGGCGCCGGGCAACTACGAGCGGTGGCGCGCGCCGGCGAGCAACAAGGCGGCGCTGAGCAGCGAGATCACGCAGCTGCTGCGCGCGGCCGGCATCTCCCACCGCCGGCCCAAGGACGTGTACAAGAAGATCTATGACATGGAGAAGGCCTTCTTCCGGGCGGCGGACAAGCTGCGCAGTGACCGCGCACAGCTCCTGGCGTCCAAGGGCTCGGCGACCGGCCGCAGGCTCCACCGCTCGCTCTTGCTGCAGTCGCGCTACTTCCTGCTGCTGCAGCCGGTCATGGGCGAGAGCACGACGACGGAGAAGCGGCCAAAGAAGCGCCCGCTGCTCTCGACGCGGCGGACGCCCCCGCCAACCCCGACGCGTCCCTCGCAGACGCCCCCGCCCAAGAGGAGCCGCAAGCCGGCCGTCGCGAGACGGGTGACACCGCCTAGGGCCTGTAACACACGGCAGCCGTCGAGCAACCGCAGCTCCAAGCGGGAGTGCAGGACGTCGCCCAAGAGACTGCGGTTCCATGGCGAGGACGAGACCGAGGAGTTGTCCGCGCGGACGACGCAAGCCGAGGGTGTGATCAAGACGCAAGTTCCGGGCGACAAGGACTCCAAGGCAGCGCTGGGCACCGAGATCGAGACGGAGCGGGCCCAGTTGGACCTAGCAATGCGGCGGCTTGAGGTGCAGGCGGCGCGCGACAAGGCTCTGATCGCGCGCGTCAAGGCCCGCGGCGAGCTGGTGGAGTACGGCATCTCACTGCGAGACGTGGACCGGCTGCTGCCGCTCGACTTGTGAGCGATGGCGGCATTTGGCACGAGGCAGCGCTCATCGGAAGATGGTGGACGCGTGCAAGCGAGTGTCTTGAGACGCTGGTGGATGCAGCAGCAAGGCGAGGGGTGCTAATGCAGGGGAAGAGGATGCGTGCCAATACGGTGTGGTTCAAAACTCTACAGTCGAGTTAAATAACCGAGTGCGTCGTCTACAGCGCTAGTGTACATGCAGCTCGGCGCGGCTCGCTCTCATACAAGCGAGGTTGGGTCCTGGGCGGGGCCAGGAGGTACGGCAGGTGCGGGGAGAGGGGTCGGGCGAGCCTCGAATCCCTCGATCAGCCACCGGCTTGTCGTCGTGAGGTCTGGCGTGGTACACGGCCCTCGCGGGCAGTGTGGGTGGGTGGGTGGATGGATGCGGCGAATGCGTCGTCGCGGTGCTTGGCTCTTCACGCGACGGTCGCACGCTGGTCCGGGAACGTGCGCTGCGAGAGCAGCAGCATGAGCTCGAGCTTGGACACGGGCGACACGTCGATGGGGCGGCGGTCAACGGTCGGGTCGGCGCTGCCAATGACCTCGGGCGCGAGCGCGAAGGAGACGCCCTTGCGGCGGCGCGGCGGCTGCGGCGCGCGCGCCATCATGCTCTCGTTGACCCACGCGCAGTCGGCGCGGCGCTCCTGCTTGCTGTAGAGCGCGCGCAGGCACTCCTGCCGGTAGTACTCGGTGAGGCAGGCCTCCATGTCCGCGGCGCAGCGCTTGCCCAGCATCTCGCTCTCGATCGGTGCGTCTGTCGGTGCGAGTGGCGACTCGAAGGCAAATTGCTCAATGATGAGCCCGCAGCAGGAGCTCCCGCGGCGGCGCCGGAGCTGCTGGACGCCTCGACAGGCGCGCCGCCAATTCTTCTATTTTCGTAGGAGGCGTACGTAGTTCAGCCGCGCCCCGTCGCTCGCGCGCGCTCGATACAAAGACCAAGATCTTGCCGCGCCGCACCACAGCCAGCTGGTCGACGAAAATACAGGCGCGGCGACCGGCGACCGGCGCTCGGCGACCGGTTGAAACAACTGGCGCTCCGTCGTTCCAGCCGCTGGCTCCGAACGTGCAGGAAACCGTGCTGGCCGAGCGTTACTCACGCGTCCGAGCGCTCAGAGCCGCTCGCGAGTTCGACGGTATGCGACGGCAGACACTTGGCTTTGGAGAGTCGAAACAGGTGGCTCGTCGCCCAGTCCAACGCCGAGCTATGTCGCTCGCGAGTTCTCGCCAAGTTCATCGAAAAGGCCCAGAGGCGCGGCAGTGGGGATGAAAATCCAGATCCGTTGTCAAACGGCGTGGATCTCGTTCTCGCCGATCTCGCACGAATGAGTCGTTCGCAGTCTTGCCACTCCACCCAGCCAGCAGATCCGTGCGGCGGCGGAGCGACCTGCGCCAAGCAGGACTCCCATATGCTCGCGCTTGCTGGCGGCATCCGCCATGGGACACGGGTGAACCTGCTGCGGCGCCAAGAACGGTCTGATACGCACTCCAGCTGAATCCTCCAGTCGGGCTGCCCACAAACGCCGCTGCCAGACGGCTCGGGGCTGCTCTCACCGGTCAATTCGCGCCATCATTGCGATCTTATCCTTGCCCAAGCCCGGCACCCACCTGCTGACCTGGGCCTGCAGAGGACGCGCAATAACCGCGAGCACGGCTGCTGGAGACGCCACACTCCGACAGACCGAGAAGCGGCTCGTTTCCACTGCGACTCGTGTTCGTCTGGGCCAGCCGGCGCGCAACCTCCCTCGCTCGAGCAGGGAGAGAAACACTGCCTTTGCCTACTACGCCGTTGGTAACGCCTCCAGCGCGCGCACCACGATGTGGTCGAGGCATCGACGCGAGGCGTGGCGAGTGCGCACCAAGAACCCGAGTGCGCCAACGCCTCATGTCAACGTCGTGCAGGAAAACCATCTGCTTCTGGTGGAGTAGCTCTACTCGCTCCGGTGATTGTTGACTTGACTGGCATACAAACGTCAAGTACAGCGACTTGTTCGCGGGCACAATATGGATTCCACGCGCGTGAGCTAACTTGCCGCCCCGCGCGATCCTTTTTCGCGCGCGCCGAGCTGCGCCGCTCGCCACGCGTCGGTGCTCCGCGCGCACAGCGCAGCGCTCGTCCTCTGCTGCGCCGACCGGAGCGGAGCGGCGGCGCGGTGCCTGCTGCTTGCCTTCCGCCGCGCACGTATGAGCTCCTCGCGATCCCAGCGCTGCTCCAAGTACGTTGCGGCGCCAGCGCGGAACTCTCGCCTCTTCCGCGCGCGAACAGCGCTCACGGCCCATCCAGCACGTGCCGCGTAGTCTTTACGGCGCGCCTGAGACTGTTGATGGCTCGCTCGGCCCGTGCACGGCTCCAACGAAGGCGGCGGCACCGCGACGGACGTAGAGGTGATGGCGGGCGTAGAGGCGCCATGGCCCGCCCGCCCTGCGGCCAACGGCAGCAAGGAGCAAAGAGTCGTGATGTCCAGTGTGTGTACTACAAGCCCGCCGATGCCTGATCCGCGCACAAGGCAAGGTCTCCGAAGAGTGAAACCTAGAGCGAGGCCGCTGTTTATAGTGCACCGTGTCGACGACGGCGGTCTCGGACCGCGTGCGCGTTAGACGGCGAAGTCGGGGAAGGAGAACTCGGTGGGCGTGAAATTGCCGACGTGGTAGAACATCATCTCGTCCGAGGCGACGACGAGGCTGCGGCCGGCGTTGTCGCCCTCGGCGAGCGCCTTGACGAGACCAGCGGCGACGGTCGCGGGCGTCATGAGCCCGGCCTCGCCGCCCATGAGCTGCGGGAAGTTGGCGACAGCGTCCTGGCCCATGGCCGTGTCGGCGAAGCCCGGGCAGAGCGCCACGACGCGCACGTTGCCGCTCTTCTTGAGCTGGTGCATGGACTTGGTGAAGCCGAGCACGCCGGCCTTTGCCGCGGCATACTGCGGCCAGAAGGGACAGTCGCAGAAGGCCGCCATGCTGCACATGTTGACGATCACGCCCTCGCCGCCGCCGAGCGTCTTGCGCATGGTCGCGGCCCCGACCTGCGTGCCGCGCATGAGCGCGACGAGGTCGATGGCGATGACCTTCTCCCACGCGCGCGGCGTGTCCTCCTTGAAGAAGTTCATGTCGCCCGAAATGCCCGCGTTGTTGACCAGCACGTTCACGGGCGCCTCGAGCAGCTCGGCCGCGAACGCGAAGGCCGCGTGGAAGCTCTCGCCGTCCGTCACGTCCTGCACGAACGTGGCGACGCTCTTGGCGCCGAAGCGCGCCTGCAGCGCCTCGCCCGTGGCCTGCAGCTGCGCCGCGTCCACGTCCGTGATCACCACCTTGCCGCCCGCCGCCAGGATCGTCTCGGCGAACTTCTTGCCCAGTCCGGCCGCGCCGCCCGTGATGATGCCGCGCACGTCCGCCAGCTCCATGGCTCCGCCGGTCGATCCCTCGCTCCCACGCTTGCTCGCCCCGAAGAAAAGTGAGGCGGTGGCGCCGCGGAGAGGGCGGGGCGAGCGAGGCGAGGAACGAGGGTGGGACGGCTCTCGCTCCCTGCTGACTGCCGCGAGCGGCTGCAGAGGCCGAGGCAGCGGCCGCGGCCGACGACGCGCATGCTTCGCGCATGCTTCACGCGTGCGGTCTCTGCGCGCAGCAAGGACCGTCCTGTGGTTGCTTGTTGTCGCGCTTCTTTTCAACCAATCAGAAGAATCACTCAGCCACAGTTCAATATTGTCGTCGCTATTCCAGCCAATGCCGATGCGCATGTGGTGTGTTTCGGCGAATCACAGAGATTTGGTCTCCCGTTTTCCACCACTGAAATCGAATGCTCTCGACATAGTGGGGCCAAGAGCACTCGTTGACAAGCATCGCACCGCAAATTTGAAAAGTTCGCGCCAACAGAAACGCTCGATGACTTTACCACATACTGGATCGAAGAGAGGAGCGCGCCTTGATCGCCATGGTACCGCGCGCGCGAAAAGTCTGTGCATGGTGCGCGGGCAATAATCTTTGTCCGGGGCGGCGGGAAAATTGAGCCGAGAAGCAGCAGCAGCAGCAGCAGCAGCAGCAGCAGCAGCATGCCGAGGTCGCTCGCGTGGGTCCCCGTGCACGAGGCGCTGTCGGCACAGGAGGCGGACCGCGTGGTGGACGAGATGCGCGCAGCCAAGGCGGCGCGCACCAAGGGCAGCAACATCGTGACGTGCAGCGTGTGCAGGGATCCGATGCCGCACAAGATGCGGTACCAGATGGCCGAGTGTGCGTCGGCGGCGTGCGAGGCGGCGGCGGCGGTCGGCCAGGCGTGCCCGTGGCGCTGCAAGGTGCTTCGGTGCCAGCGCCACGAGATCGTGAGCATCTACACGACCGGGGCGCACGTGGGGCCGGCCGCGGACCCGCCGACGGGCCGCACCGGCGGACTGAAGAAGCGGCACAAGGACCTCGCGGGGTCGCTCGCGGAGAGCGGGCTCAAGCCGCGGCAGATCCTGAGCCGACTGCTCGCGGACGCGGGCCCGAGTGACGCGCTGGATCTGCGGCAGGTGCAGAACTACGTGGCGTACTTCCGCAAGACGCGGCTGAACCACACGGACGACGTGGACAAGATCGAGCAGCAGGTCAAGGCGGCGGCCTTCTCGGGCCAGGAGGAGGACGCGCAGCCCTTCTTCTTCTCGGCCGACACGGACGCGGACGGCAAGCCGCACGTCGGCGACGGCTCGGACGACGACCCGATGCTGCTCGGTGTCTCCTCCAAGGCGCTGCTGCGGCGCCTGGACCGCGACCCGGCGTCCTTCGTGCTCCACCTGGCCACCGCGGCCGGGCTCAACCAGGTCGGCTACCCCGTGCTCGTCTGCGGCGTGTCGGACGCCGCGCGCGACTTCCGCCTCGTCGCGCTCTTCGTGCTCTCGCAGCAGGAAGCGCGCCACTACGCGTCCGCGCTCGCCGCGCTGCAGCGCATTTACTCGCGCGTGACGGCCACGCCGCTGCGGCTGCGCTACGTCTTGGGCGACGCCGACGAGGCTCTGCCCGCCGCGCTCGCCGACGCCTTCCGCAGCTGCAAGCTCGAGCTCCTCACGTGCTTCCTCCGCGTACTCTCGGACATCGCCGAGCGCCGCGGACCCGTGCCCGAGGCCAAGATGAGCCTCGTCTTCGCCGACATGTACGACATGCACAACGCCAAGTCGCACGGCCGGTTCCTCGCGCACAAGGCGGCCGCGCTCTCGCGCTGGCGCGCCGACCCGGAGCTCTCGGCGCTCGGTGAGTATATTTATCAGCGCTGGCTCTGCGGCGCCTTCGCCAACTGGCAGTGCTTCCGCTCGCCCGTCGGCTTCGCCACGACCAACAACGCGCTCGAGCGGAGCGTCCGGGCCATCAAGCAGGGCGGCTACACACGCAGGCGCATGCTCATGGGCCTGCTGCTCGCGCGCCTCGCCGAGAGCTGCCGCGCTGACGCCGCCAAGGGCGAGGCCTTCGCCACCGAGGCGCGGGCCAGCGCCAAGCTCAAGCACCGCGCGAACGAGCTGCGGCGCGCGCACTACCTCGTCGAGACGTCACCGACCGACGCCGCGGCCTCTCCGGACGCCGACAGCGGGCTCATGATGGTCCGCTCGCTCGCCGCGCCGCAGGCCGAGCCCGCCGACGTGCTCGACCTGACCGCACAGCTCCAGCTCAACAACGCGCGCATGGAGCGCGACGAGCAGCCCGAGGGCGGCTGGCTCGTCGACGTGCGGCGCCGCTCCTGCCCGTGCAAGTTCTTCTTCAAGTACGGCCAGTGCGTCCATCTGCTCTTCGCGCTCTACACGCGGTACGGGAGCGACCGCGCTCCCAAGCGCGCGCTCGTGAACCGCAGCCTGCGGCCGAGCAAGCGGGGCTCCCAGGACGCTGCCACGCCGCCCTGAGCGCCGCCGCGAGCGCCTCGCGTGCCTGTCTGCCTGCCTGTCTGTATGTGCCCATGTGTCCGCCAATACGAGTGGCGATACGTCGTCGAGGTCGCGGCGCGCAGGAGCGCCGGTCAGCACGGACCGACGTCGAACAGTGCGGCGCTCTGGAACTTGGTCACCTGCCGATAGACAGACAGACAGACAGAGGCAGCGAGAGAGAGAGAGAGCTCCGTCAGTAGCGCCTCACAGCTTGTCCGGCGCGTGGCGCGACGTGGCGTGGTGTGCCGCGGTGGCGCACCTCGAGGCCGACACTAGTCCAGCGCGGCCGCAGCTCGCGCGCGAAGAGCTCGATCTTGGCGTCGGCGTCCGCGACAGCGCCGGCGGCGAAGAAGCTCTCGGGTGGCGGCTTCCACGAGTGGCGCAGCGGAACACTCGCGACGACGCGCGTCCCGGAGCCGAGCAGGCGGCGCAGCTCGGCGCGCGCAGCCTCGGTCGCGCCGCGGTAGGCGACTAGCAGCTTCTCGAACGGCAGGCGGTGCGTGGACGCGAGCGGCGCCACGAGCGCGCCGTCCGCGCGCACCTTGAGCCAGAAGCGCGTGTCGTGCAGCGCGAAGCCCCACGCCGGGAGCGCCCGCTCGCGCAAAAAGGCCTCGTGCGCCGGCTTGTTGGTCACCCACACGGCGAGCACGCTCGCGCGCGGGTCCGCGAGCGCCGCGACGTCCACGCGCAGGAGCTCCTCGTAGCCCAGCGTCTCGTAGCTGCGCGCGCGAGAGACGCTCTTGTTCTCCCACGGCGGGTCCATGACGATCCAGCGGAAGGCGCCACGCGGGAGCCCGAGCTCGCCCAGGCGCCGCACGTCCGCCGCCGCAAAGCGCGCACGCGGCGGCAGCAACACGCACTCGCGCGCGCCAGCACTGCTGGCCACAGAGGCGGCCCGCACGCGGTCGCAGTCGTTCGCCAGCAGCGCCGGCCCGCCGCCGCTCGGTGAGAGCTCAAGCTCCAGCGCAGGCGGCGCCAGCGCAGCCGGCTCGGGCTGCGTGTCGGGAGCTGCGTCGAAGGCTACTGGCCACGCCGGGAGCAGCTCGGCAGCCGAGAAGTCGCGCAGGAGCTCTGCGTGCGCCGCCTGCAGCACGCACCGCACGCGCGCGTCCAGCGGGACGAACTTGCCGCGCGCCGCCAACTGCGCCAGCGCCTCCTCGGCCGCGCGCTTGCGCTTCTTGCTGGCTCTGCGCTTCTTGTCGCTGCCGCTGCCGCTGCCGCTTGTGACCGGCGCGCACCGCGGCAGCCGCACCGACGAGCGCCGCACCGCCGCCGCGCCGCCATAGTACGCGCGCAGCAGCTCGCAGTGGTTCACGCGCACCAATTCCCAGGCGCCACTAGTGTCCATGACGAGGCGAGGCCGACGAGTCGATAGCTCTGCTCTCTTGCTTACTCTCGCTCGCTCGCTCACTCTCGCTCTCTCTCCATCCATACAATAAAACAGCCGGCAAACTAACACAAGTAGCTACTATCTAGCTCTTTGATGCTGACGTCGTGACTGCAGTCATACAGGTAATACCGTTCTTCGATCTTCTGCTGTTTTGTCGAAGCTCG
>JAADYC010000476.1:0-19377 GCA_023338135.1 Phytopythium kandeliae | reverse complement strand
TCGATCTGGCTGGCGGCGAGCGAGATCTTCATGAGGCCGCCGCCGATCGACGAGAGCACTGACTTGCGCATGTTGCCGCGTGTTCAAGAGTGTCTGGTAGGTCGCCCAGGACTCGCAATGGACGAGAAGGCGGAGAACCCACGCCATCGAGAGGAGATGAGTCGTGAACCCAATTGCGTCGATGCAATCTGCCATCGCGGAGTCCGTTGACGTTTTCATCCTTCGCTGATGATAGCCTTGTGTGCGTAATTCGTCGAGTGAGGAGCTCCACTGCTCATACCTATAACCTCGTCAAGCGGTTCGCCATGACTTCGAACTTACCCACCATATCATGGCGAGCCAACAGAGGGGATCGACCGTTTTGAGGCACGATCACAACGCTCGAGAGCTCAACGGAGTGCAATGGGCGGCAAAGTGGAGCGCGTTTGTAGCTTCTTGACAAGACAGCGGCCTTGTTCGATGGCGAACAGAGCAACCATGCATCACCGTGTGTGTGTGTCTGATTTCAATGTGAGTGCTCATGGCAGTCAACGCGAAAGACGACTGGGAAGGCAATTGAGGTAAAAAGTAACGTTAACTCGACGGTGGAACGACGAAAGTACCGTTTGAACACCCATTCAATAGTGTGCTCTATCGAGGTACGTTGATTGCTCGATAAAGTACGTCTGTTCGGAGACCTGCGTTTGCGCGCGCTTTCTGCAGTGCTGGGCTTCTCCGTCGAATCTGCGGACGCTGGTGGCATCTGCGACGCCATTGCTTCGCGCGGACGCAGGCGCGGGCGATGGAGGACGTGGCCGCCATGCAGCGCTTCTGGGCGCCTGAGCGCCTGCTGGCGACTCTACAGGACGAGCAGCAGCGGCGGCTGCAGGAGCAGGGCGACGCGGCGGACGCCAGCGCCAGGGAGTTCCAGCACATTGGCGCGAGGCTAAACGGCCGTGCGGTGGAAGGCGGACCGGGCCGCATGCGCGTCGCACGGCCGGGAGACGCGGCGAGCGGCGGCGTCCTGTGGGTACAACCGACCAGTCCGGCCAGCTGCGAGGCGCAGGAGGCGAGGCGGGCGTCGCTGGCCACCGACAAGCGCTCGCCCGCCGCGCTGTTCGTGCCGCTCGCGGACGTGGTGCGAGCAAGCGCGAGCGCGAGCCAGGACTCGGCTCCGGGCGTTGATCTGACGCTCGTGAGCGGGCACTCGCTGCACTTTTCCTTCCTCCCAGGTCAGTCGTAGATCTGGCGGCTTCTCGGAGACACCGTCGCGACCCCGCTTACTTCTGATCGTTGTGGCACCGCGTGCGACTGCAGGTCCGCTCTTCCGCGCCAGCCACCGCGACGAGTTCCTCGCTATCATCATCCACCGCCTGGCGAGTTTGAGGCAGGCTGCTGGCGCTGGCGACGGGCGTCGCGACGCGGGTGCAGCCCTGGCGACTGCGGGAGGCGGAGAGGAATCTTCGCGGGTTTCTGGGGGCGAGGACGAGAGAGCCACCTCTGCGGGGGCGACGGCTGAGCAGGACAGGGCGAGAAGGGAGGCTATGCGGGAGCTGGTGCGAAAGTACTTGCTGCTGAACGAGTCGAGCGACGAGGCGATCCGCCTGGCGCGGCAGGTAAAGCGCTGTGAAGGGAGCGATCGAGTCCGATCGCCGCCGCTCTAACAGCGCGTCGCTTGCATCGGCATGCTTCCTGCCAGGTGCACGAGTCGACTGGGTACCACCTTGGCCCGATGGCCAAGCGGTTCCCGAGGTTCGCGGACGACACAACGCACCGCAAGAAGACGGTGCAGCAGCTGAGCAGGTTCCTGACGGCGATGAACGAGGAGTGGACGCGCGCGGACGCGCAGCGCGAGCTCCACACGAGCTCGCGGGCGTTCCGTAACCAGGACGAGCTCTTCCAGTACACGGACGCGGTCACGGGTGAGGACCTGAGCCCGCGGTCGTACGAGGCGCGCTACGCGCAGTACGCGCGGCTGTCGGCCAGTGACCCGGTGATCCGGCGCTTTTCGTCGGCGGAAGGAGCGAGTGAGGGCGGCGCAGTTACTGCGGAGGGCTCGCCCATGGCGCAGCTGTCAGCGCTTCTCGGCGTCGACGTATCAACCAGCTGCGTCATCGACGAGGCGTTCTTCGCTCGGGACGGAACAGGTGTGTGTGTGTGGATCGGGCGGTGCGCAAAGGCGGCAGTTGGTCGCGCGGTCTAACGCTAGTGGCTGCGTGTAGGCGGCGAGTCCCAACAGGACGCAGGCGCGGACGTTACTTGTCTGAGCGATGGCGAGGCGGCGAGGCGGCTGCTGTGGAACCGCTGGGAGGCGGCCTTCTCGAGCTACGTGAAGCAGCGGAGTGCCGCCGCGGGAAGTGCTGGCGAGGCGTTGAATGCGGCTGGCACGCGCGACGATGGAGCTGCTCGGTCCAGTTCCCCAGGAGGTAAGCGACTGCGGCCGACGCTCAGAGAACAACTGCGGTGCAAGACTAACGAGTTGTGTGCTGTGCGCGCCTGCATACCAGCTCGGAAGCGGCCCCGCGACGCACGCCGGCGCATTGTGTCGCCCGGTGAAGGCGCCGAGACGGCGGAGGCGCAGGGGGAATCGCCGACGTTGCCCGAGGGGAGCGGCGCAGATCGTGAGGCAGGACGGTCGCCTGGGAAGCGCCAGCGACGATCGCCCAGCTCCTCGATGCAGCTGCGCAGTGAGGACGACCGGAAGCCAGCGAGGAGGCGGAAGGCGCGCCGCCAGAGCATCACTGGGGCGATCGACGCGTCGCTGTTGGCTGCGAGCGACGGTGAGGCAGCGCGAGACGGCGCTGAGTGCGCAGGGGGCGATGGCCAATCGGTGGTGACGGCATAGCGTAGCGACAGCCTCGCTCGAAAATACGAAGGAAATGAGTCACTCTTACCACCAGTTCAATTGAACCACGTGTCGAAGGCTCGCGATCCAGGAAGATCGTTAACACACGGAAACAGCAGCATTGTGGTCGAGGAATTCGATATATTTAGACACTGAGAACGGAGTGAGGGCGACGAGCGAGCGAGCATGCTAGCGCGCTCGCGCCTCCGCGTCCGCAGAGACACGAATGGTACGGTCGCAGTGAATGGAGATGAGTGCGAGCAGGGGCGGCGGCTCGCGTGCATGTATGGACTGCGGAACGAGGAGTAACCGGCCAACCGGTCACTCCATCCCGAGTGCACACCGCACGCTCGCGCGCCTCCCCGCCACCAAGCGCCGATCTCCTTCGTTGGGAATCGTGACTCGCGAGCACCGCGGCAGTCTAAGACCGCCGGCGCTTACGACGTCAAGAAGTCCAAGGCGACCAGACCATCCCGCTCCTTGGAGGCGGACCTTAGACCTGGATGTCCTTCACGGTCTCCCACGTGAAGTCCTCGTCCTCGCGGCCGAAGTGGCCGTACGCAGCCGTCTTCTGCATCACCGGACGCTTCAGCTTCAGCTCGCGCTGGATGACACCCGGACGCAGGTCGAAGTTCTTCTTGATCACCTCAACCAGGTCGTCGTCCGTCATGCCCTCCTTCACCGTGCCGTACGAGTCCACGTGGATGCTGAGCGGGTACGGAACACCAATGGCGTACGACAGCTGAACAATCACGCGGTGCGCGAGGCCCTTCTTCACGATCGACTTGGCGACCCAGCGAGCGGCGTACGCAGCCGAGCGGTCGACCTTCGTCGTGTCCTTGCCAGAGAAAGCACCTCCGCCATGGGCACCCCAGCCACCGTACGTGTCGATGATGATCTTGCGGCCCGTAAGACCGGCGTCGCCGTGGGGACCGCCGATGACGAAGCGTCCAGACGGGTTCAGGTGGTACACCGTCTGGTCGTCGAGGTACTTCTCCGGGATGACAGCCTGGATGACGTACTTCATCAGGTCAGCCGCGATCTGCTCGTTCGTCACGTCGTCGTTGTGCTGCGTCGAGATGACCACAGTGTGCACGCGCTGAGGGATCATGCGGCCGTTCTCCTGCTTGTACTCGACCGTCACCTGGGTCTTGCCGTCCGGGCGGATCCAGTCCAGCGTGCCGTCCTTGCGAACCTCCGTCAGCTTCGCGCCGAGCTGCGTCGCCAAGACGTGCGACAGCGGCATGAGCTCCTCCGTCTCGTCCGTGGCGTACCCGAACATGATGCCCTGGTCGCCAGCGCCGACGTCCTCGTCCGTGACCGAGTCCACCGACTGCGCAATGTCGGGCGACTGCTGCTCAATCGCAACAATCACGTTCACCGTCTTGTAGTCGAGGCCCTTCGCCGGGTCGTCGTATCCGATCTTCTTGATCGTGTCGCGGATGACCTTCTCGTAGTTCACCACCGCCTTCGTCGTGATCTCGCCGAAGATCATCACCATGCCCGTCTTGGCGCACGTCTCGCACGCCACACGCGAGTGCGGGTCCTCCGACACGCACGCATCCAGCACGGCGTCCGAGATCTGGTCGCACAGCTTGTCGGGGTGGCCCTCGTTCACCGACTCGGACGTGAACAGGAACGTGCGGTCGCTCTTGGTCTCCGACTGGGTCATCTTGGCTCCGGGAAACACTGCGCGGTCGGACTTGAGCGGTCGGCGAGAAGAAGGGAAATGGGCGGCAACGACCTGCCGCCCAGCGCCGCCGAGACCTCTGGTGTTGAACGCGGCAAGGAAAAACCTAAAGGAAGCGTTTGGAGAAAAACCTCGCTGACCACGGCCCTGCCGCCAACGATTGGTTGGCAGCGCGTCTGCGACGATGACTCGCGGAGTTTTGGCCAATCCAAGCGCGCCAATTGGGGAGACAGGAGCCAATGGAAAAGTCAGACACGGCGCTGTCAAAGGTCCAGCCCCGCCCCTCTCGCCCCTCGTCTAACCTGAATTTGAGTATGCCACCCCTCTGGTCCCCTCACGTCCACGCCTTCGAGGCTCGAAACGCTATGCGCAAGCATGCATCGTGTTCGTGGTCGGCGGCCACGACGGAAGGACTGGATGCCGCGCGCATTGTCGCCATCGCGAGCCTCGGACGGCTGCGGCGGGAGACTCTCCGCGGGCGAGCGCGCTTCGCTCTTCGGTAGGTCTGTCGGACCCTCGCAGTTGTTCGCCCTGGGCGACTGCGCGCGGCGGATCAGGCGCATGGAGCGAGCTCAGCGGCCGCCACTGCCGTTTTGATGATGAGGCGGTTGTCTCGCTCGAGCATCTAGTTCCACAGGTTCATGCTTCGTAGAGGAGTACCAGATTCCAATTCCATACACTACACAAGGTGAAGCGGAGTCGATCTCAGTATGCACCCATCTATATTCTGCAGGGCACCAATTGATACAAGCAACCTATCCCTTGCGATTTCGAAACACGCCAAAACTGGTGCAAACACGTCGTTCGGCGAGAATACAACTGTTTGTATGCCTCATCGAATGTTTGTCGTTTGACGTAGCGCTAGTATGCAACTGAGAATGCTTGCTGCCTTCCGGATCGTGATTGAACGAAGACAGACATTCACCTTCCATCTGCAGTCATTCCCTTCTAGTCGGTAGATCCGCGAAACTTGCTGCGCCACTCGCGCCGCGATGAATGGCGTGCTGCCGGCGCTGACATGGGGCACATGGGACGACGCGGACTTTGAGCGCTGCGGCGGCTCCGGCGCTGGCGCCACCGCTGCTGCCACCGCTGCCGCCACCGCCGCCGCCGCCTCCGCGCCAGGGTCGCCGCCGATCAGCAGGCGCCATCGCAAGCGCCAGAGCAGGGGGCTGCGCGCGCCGCGGGACGCGCGCCAGTGGTTCGCGGAGCTCCAGGAGCGTGTGGACGCCTCGCCCTTCGGCGGCGCCGCGTGCGCCTACAGCTGTAACCCGCTGCGATGCGGGCACGCGGCGTCGGGCGGCGCGGAGTCTCCCGTCGTCCCATGGGACGCGCTGCCCGCCGGAATCCACCCGCGCGACGGCCGACTGCCTCCTCTGCGCGCGCGCAACAAGCGGCATCAAGTCGAGAACCTCGCCGTGTTCCTCCAGCGCATGCTACGGTGCGTCGATCGAGCCCACGAGGCTTCTGCTAGGAGAGAGAGAGGGAGAGAGAGAGAGAGGAAGCGCCGTACTGACCCGGGGCGATGACGGCTCGTGCGGTGTCCCCAGGCCCGGAGACGTCGTCGTCGAGTTCTGCGCCGGCTCGGGGTACGTCGCGCTGCCGCTCGCGTGCCTCTTTCCGGCCTGCACGTTCGTGCTGCTCGACAAGAAGGCGGCGTCGCTCGCGATCGGTACGCGCGGTCCGTCGTGGCTTTAACGCACCGGGAAACCGGCAGGCTGACGGACGACTGACTGACCTACTCACCGCCTGCCTGCCTGCCTGCCTGCCTGTCTGTCTGCCTGACCGGCGCAGCGGAGGAGCGCGTGGCCGCGTCCGGGCTCTCGAACGTCGAGCTCTTCTGCGGCCTCGTGGACGAGCTCGCGCGGCCTTTCGACGTCGGCATCGCGCTCCACGCGTGCGGCGAGGCGACCGACATGGCCATGGACAAATGCCTCTCGGCGCGCGCGGCGTACGTCATGGCCCCCTGCTGCGTGGGCAAGGTCCAGCACAGCGCACTCGCCTACCCACGGTCGCGCGCGCTGGCCGCCGAGCTCTCACGCGCCGAGTTCGAGGTGCTCGCGCGCGCCGCCGACTTTGGCCACGCGAGCGCCGAGGCACTGGCGCGCTCGGATGCCAACCGCCGGCGCCGGCGCTGCAAGTCGCTCCTGGAGCGCGATCGCAACGCGCGCGCCGAGGAGCGCGGCTACCGCACGTTTCTCTTCGTGATGCATCCGAGCGCCGCCACGCCCAAGAACGACGTTCTCGTGGGCCTCCCCAGCGACTGGCGCGGCCGTGAGCGACTCGGTCGAGACGGCGCGGCCGCCGCCGGCGACCGAGGCTTCTCGTGGTCTCCCGCGTGCTCATCGCCCGTGCTGAGCGACGAGGAGGCCCGCGACGCCATCTTTGGGCCGACGAGCGAGCGAGCGGACCGGTAGATGGGTCAATGGCAATGCACGCGCGTCAGCGTCCGCGTCAGCGTCCGCGTCCGCGTCAGCGTCCGTTGCGCATACTCTGGGCGACGCGCGCGAGCAGCTGGCCGGCGTCGCCGCGCGTGACGTCACGCACGCGCTCGAGCGTCAGCCTGTCGGCGCTCGCCGCGCCGACGCCACCGCGCTCGACACGGAAGGTCATGACCCCTTCGAGCGTCATGAGCGCGAACTGCATGTGCGCGGCCCAGCGGCGCGCCGTCGCTGGCGCCTGTTGCATAGCGCGCGTGAACCCGGCGCACGGGACGCCCATGAGCGCGGTCACGAGCGCGGGCGCCACGTCGGCCTGGCGCACCTGGGAGCAATCCTCCACGAGCACGCGCAGCTGATACTCGCCGCCCTGGAACTGGAAGCCCGCCACGGACTTGACGAATGCGCGCACGTCCACCCTCCGCGGCCGCGCGCTCGGCTGCAGCGCCGACAGGTGCGAGAAGCGCGGATTAGCCGAGAAGTACTGGAACGGCCGCGACGGATCCGCCGCCGGCTCCGGCGCTGGGCGGACGAGTGCGCCGCCGCCAGTCCCGGACTCGGCTGCACACGCGTCCTGGCCGTCGACGACGGCGGCGCCGGGCTCGGCCGGACGCGCCACCTTGTGTCTTGCGCTCTTGCCTCCCTCCGACACGACGTCTGCGGCGCCGGCGTCCGAGAGCGGCCTCTTCCCCGCGAGACGAGGCGACGTCGGAGGCTCGCGCGGCGTGTTGGGGCTGTAGAAGAGGTGCTCGACCATCGGGTCCGTCATGTCGCTCTCGCAGTCGTCCTCGGACGAGGCGGCGTCGACGAACACGGGCGGCGGTGGCGCCTCTCGACCGCTTGATACTTGCGCCGCCGCCGCCATTGCTCGCGGCTGCTCGTCTCTGCTCGTCGCGGGAACGCGCACGTCAGCAGCAGCAGATGCAGCAGCAGCAGATGCAGCAGCAGCAGAGGATGCAGTCGCTGATTGTGCTCTGCCTAAGCTTGCGCCGCCGGAGGAGGCAGTGGTGTTGCTGTCGACCGACATGAGGCTGCTGGCCGAGCCGAACTGCGCGGTCGTGAGAGCCGCGGCATAGACGCCCGATGGTTTGCTGCTGTCCTGGCCGTCGCCGGAGACTCCCTGCTGGCTTGGAGCGGCCGCGTCCGCCGTGTCGCTAAGGAGCTGGCAGTTCTGCGGCGCCAGCATGAGCATGCCGTGGCGCACGTCCACGTTCTGCATGGCCACCTGCGTCGCTCGGAGTGAGAGCGGGCACCTCGACGAGTCTCGCGCAAGCGAACGCACCTTGGAGCCGCGCGGCGTCTGCACCGAGAACTGCGGCAGCCACTGGAACTCAAAGCCGAAGACGAGCTGGTGGCCGTCCGTGAAGCACATCTTGAGCGTCCGCGTGGGCCCGCGCGCATCCTCCGTGCGGTGCTCAAAGTTGGCGCCGATGTTGACGACGTCCACGATCTGCCGAGCCACGCCGCGATACTCGATCAGTCGCCTGATCCAGCGAGGCACGCGGCGGTGGCGGAGCGAGGACAGTGCCGTCCTGTCTCGGAGGAGTGCGGGGCTGCGAGGGAGAGAGGGCGTGCGGCGTACCTGGAGGATGCACGTGCCCTGGATAGTCACGCCATGGAGGCTCCCGACGGCCGCGGGCAGCACCGGGAGACAGCTCTCGCGCAGGTCGCTCTCCAAGAGCCGGCCGAAAACATAGGCCGAGAAGGAGTCGGGCGGCGGGGACGGCGAGAGCGCGCGGAAGGCGGCGAGCTGCCGCTCCGCCCACGCCGGACTGATGCCGTCGTACGGGAGCCGCGCGGTCGCCATCGCGCGAGCAGACTTGCTGCCTGGCGTCGTGATGGCGGGAAGCGCGACGCGGCTCCGCCAAAAATCCACGATTTTCATCCAATGCTGAAGCGTATTGGGTGGCTCTACTCTCTTTATGGCCAATCGAATGGCGGAGTGTGTGATGGCTACACCGTCTGCTTGACGGTCACCGCGTCGGGACCGCGCTGCTCGGTGCTGTACGACGCCACGGGGCGGGCGAACGGGATGGCCTCGGCGGCAGCGGTGCCCGGCACGAGGTGGTTCGAGAACTGACAGACAAGCACGGGTGGCTGCGTTAGCTCCCGCCGGGAAGGACCGCCCAGCTCGCTCAAGCCTTACGTCCGGGTGCTGGCGCAGCGCGAGGACTTGGGGCAGGTTAATCAGGTGCAGCTTGGCGAAGCGAATGACAACCAAGCCGCTGCCGACGCTAAGCAAGAAGAGCACCGACATACGCACGACCGAATCGGGGCGGCACCGCGCGAGCAGCGTGACGCAGCCGGCGTAAGCCGCGACAAACAGCGCGAAGGCGACCGCGCCGTGCGTCACATAGTAGCGCCGGATCTGCACCGACGTCATGGCAGCGGGGAACGAGTCCGTGTACTTGGCGATCTTGCGGTGGTAGTATCCCATGATCTTGAGCTTGTACGTGTCCTCCGCCATCTCGATCTGCAATCCGAGCTCAGGTTAGCCTGCGGCGCGGCAACAAGGAAGCGCGGGTGCGTATCAAGACGCACCTCATGCCAGTACTGCCAGCGCTTATCGCGTCCTTCGGGCCACAAGACAAAGTAGCGGTGCTGTGCGCCAGGGCAGCGCATCCGTCAGCCATCGCCATGAATCAATCGGCATCAGCCCCAGCGACAGTGCGGCCGTGACGCACCAGGTGGACGACGAGCTCGATCCCCGCGACGACCGCGACGAGAACAGCAGCCGGTGTCTTGACATACCAGTTGCGCAGGTAGAAGACGACGCACGTGGGCACGGCGAACACAAGGAGCACACGCGCGATCCCGATCGCCAGGAGGAGGCGCTCCTGTCGCGCGAGCGCCGCGTTGTTCAGGTGCGGCGCGAAGTTGCGCACGACCATCCGCCGGCGCGCACACTCGGTGCTGCCGAGGTCCAAGCTGGCGGCGTCCATTGCCGCGAGGAGAGGGGTGCGGGGGAGGGCGAGCGGCCTGGAAGGAGGCGCTTCTTCTTCCGTCGAGGCGCTTGTCTTTGGAGGTGGGGGCGTAAACCGACGCCTCCACGCTTGAAGTGCATTTCTGCAATATAATGTCCATGTAGGTCATTTTGGCAGAAATATTGCCTGGATAAACGTCGCTATTCGGAGAGTAAATTCCGCTTCGAAGCGCGCATTTTGCTGCACTGGGCATTGAACAACAGCAAAAGTGCTTCATAAAACCGAGGTAAAATCACGCACACCTCGTCCTAATCGTCGGCTCTCATAGTAAAAAAGGGAAAATGCGCTCCGCAAGCGGCACCACGGCGGCCACTACGGGACCTCCAGGGTGACCGAGTCGGCCGACGCGGCGTCGCGGGCGGCGCTCTCGGGCGGGTCGCGAGGGGAGTTGGCGCCGTCGGCGGACGACGCCGACTTGAGCTTGCTGTACGTCTTCTGCAGCGAGATCGTGGCCTGCACTGTGTTGACGGCCGCCTTGAACTTGCGGCGCGCGTTGAAGCGGCGCAGCTCCTCGAGCGCGCTCGTGAGCTGCACGGTCGCCACCTGCGTACCCGTGACCCAGCGGTGCGCGAGAAGCTGGTCGACCGTCGCGCTGAAGCAGAGCAAGACAGTCAAGTCAGTCAGTTCGAGAAAATCGTCGCCCAGGCTCAGACACAATGCTCACCGCTGGGCGGGGTCGACCACGAGCATCTGAGAGATGAGGTCCTTCGCCTCATCCGAGACGTGGTCCCAGTAGGGCGAGTCGAACTGGAACTTGCCCTTCTTGATCTTCTTGAAGAGCGCGTTGTGGTTGTCGTCGTGGAACGGCGGGTAGCCGCACAGCAGGATGTACGTGATGACGCCGATGCTCCAGATGTCGACCGACTTGCCGTACGCCCTGCCCTCCAGGATTTCGGGAGCCACGTAGCCAGGCGTACCGCAGGCAGTCACGAGTCCGTCGCTGTCGATCTCGATCTTCTTGGCGAAGCCGAAGTCTGCGAGCTTGATGGACGCGTCGTCGTCCTTACTCGTGAGTAGCAGGTTCTCGGGCTTCAGGTCGCGGTGCACAATGTCCGAGTCGTGGCAATACTTGATCGCCTCCAATAGCAGCTTGACCAAGTCCCGGGCCTCGCGCTCGCTGTAGTATGACTGCGAGCGCCACATTTAGCGAGGTCAGTGTCCAGTAACAGAGACGGCGTCGATTCGTGCAGCTCACCTTCTCGACAATGCGGTCAAAGAGCTCGCCTCCGGCCATAAACTCCGTCACGAGGTAGTAGTACTTCTCCTCGGCAAAGAAGTCGTGCAGGATCATGATGTTCGGGTGGTTCATCTGCTTGAGAATGGAGACCTCGGTCGTGAGCGCCTCGATGTCCTCGGCCTGGAGCCCATCGCGCTTGATGCACTTGATCGCGTAGCGTTGCCCCGTCGGCTTGTGCACCGAGTCGCGCACGACCGAGAACGTGCCCGACCCGATCACTTTGCCGAGCGTGTATTGCTCCTCGAAGCTCAGCGGGTCGGACGCGCTCGAGGCGCCTGGAGCCTTGGCGTCGGCAGGCTTGTGCTCCACGCCGTTGGCCGTCACGACAGGCTCGGTCGTACCCACGACGTCTCGTTCCTGTGGAAATGGGACAGAGCGATATCGGCCGCGTCAGTACGTGCCGATCGCCTGTGACCGCGCGACGAGCGGGACGAGCGACGCACCGGCTTGGAGCTGACGCAGCCCATGGTCACTCGCTGGGGCTGGCGGCGCGCGGGGAGTGGGGAGCGGGGAGTGGCGGGGAACGGTGGAAGGAGCGGCTTGGGCGTGCGCGATCCGGTCGGGGAATGCCTTTCTCGAGCGCGCGAGCGCTTCTGGGCGAGGGCGACGGCAGCACGCGCGCAGAGCGATGTAATCTCACCTATGAATAGCCGGTCTTGTCGTCTTTTGGTGAGGGTACGAATTTGGCATACATTTTCCAAGAGAAAAGACGACGGGGTATAAGGCGGAGAGGCGATAGGGGTAGGCGACTACGTACCAACACCAGCTTTGATTGGCCATTCCGAAATATAGAATAAGGGTGTCAAAAGAGTCTGATATATGAGGGGGACTATTGAACATACTAAACTATAGATAAAAGCGCGTTTGAACGAATCTCATTCAAGGATGAAGACGAGGTGAGACCTAGCCACGATTGTTGGGGTGAAGCCATCCTGAAAGCGTGGCCATCCGGCACGATTGGCTCGCTTCAAGTGGTGAAGGTGAACTTGTCACCCTGGAAGAAGCGGCTCAGGACGTGGAGCCACAAGATCAGATCGTCAGAGCGACCGTCACGCCCGGATTCGCTCTTGAACTGGATGGGTGCGTGGAGGGATACACGCATGCACGCGCGCACGCACCTGCCGGAGCTTCGTGTTGAGCTTGGGTTCGGCGTACGAGATGCGCTTCAGTCGGCGCGTGACGCGTCGAGGCCGCGCTCCGAGCGTCGGCGGGGAGTAAATGGTCACGATGAAACTCTGCGACGTGCAGCTCCCTGTGCTTCCTTGGGGTTGGTGTCCGCTTGAGTGCCGAGCGCCTGGCGACCTGGCGCGCTTGCCAAATGCGCGGTGGTCGCCCTGAAAGTGCAACACGAAATGACAATGGGCCGACCATTTGATCTACCGTCTTGAGCACGCACTACGTACACGTTGGGCTCTCTCGCTCTGCTTGGACTCGTCGTACGGTTCACTCTCGTTGCGGACCCGCTGGTATTGATGAGGCTCGGCGGTCAGCGAGTTGACGAACTCCAGTGTTGCGAAAGGGAAAGGGATGTGTCCTCCCGAACTTACCTGCAGACCCGCCTGCTCGTATCTGAGCGCTGGGCGAGACGACGACTCGCGTTCGCGTTCCTGCGCCGGAGGCAGCAGGATCCATCGAGTCAGGAAACGCACCACTGACTCGGCAGCGGCTCCGCAAGCAGCCTGCTCGCCTCTGATATTGCTGAGATGCGTCCCACACCGAAGCCGCTCTCTACTCGGCCGATTCCTTGCTCATTGTTAATATTCACTCTCGTGCCGTAGACGGAAGTGGCTCGGACACATCGCATAGCGCATGCATAGCTCTCCTACGCAGGGCGAGCAGCACTCGGATCGACTCTACGCACCTCGCAAAGTTGGTTCAGGCATAAACGTCTTGATGATCGGTGAAAGAATGCGAGCCTTTTTCTTCTTGACCTGCGCATGTCAAGGCTGCGCATCAGACGGACTCCGGCAGCTGGACGTGGCATGGCGGACACTCACACGTCGTGTAGGCGAGAACAGGGACTCTGGCTGATCGCAGCAGCCATACTCGTCGACCAATTCGCACTGGACTGCGCGCTCACAGGCTGACACGACGAGGCAGAGATCAGGATGGAGCTTTGCTCCACATCAAGACTGGACACGAACGCGACGCGCACTCTGCTTGCGGCGGTACTGCTCATCCGCCCACTGCGCAACTAAATGTACAGCAAGGCGAGATTGGCACTACGTCAGTCCTCTCGTGAACAAAGCTCTAGCGACTCGTTGGGCATACGCCAGCGCGTACGCTTCTCCGCGAATGTGTCCGTCTTGATGCTGCGCACTGTCTCCGATGTTATCGTGTCAGTTGCTGGAGGCGGTCACCACGTAGAAGCGCAGCGAGCGCGCCGACTCACCGCGCGTGAGCTCCATCTTGGAGGCGTTCTGCATGGGCACGAAGAAAGGGAAAGACGGGCACGCCGCGCGTATTAGCCGCACCGCCGGCCTCCATGTCGCGACCTCGCTGACATGACGCGCCAGTGCTCTGGCCAGTTCGCGGTTCTTGTCCGCGAGCTCGGCCGCCTGCTCGCGCAGCTCCTGCATTTCCTGCATGGCGCTGTAGGCCTGTCCGATGCTCTTGCGCGCGGCCGCAGCCCGCACCATGCTGCCACCTCCAGCAGCCGGGACGCTCGTTCCCCAATGCGCCGCAGCAGGATCATCGACCGAGGCGATGCGGCCTTTCCAGTATACGGTATACACTTCAACTGCGCATGTCCGGATGCGCACCGTATTGAACCATCCGGACATTTGAAACGCCGCCGCGTAAAGTACGCATCGGACAGAATCTCTCGCGGAAAGTATACAGTCGGCGGTCGTCGACGACGCAGCGGGCTGGCCGTCGCGCGCTGATTTCGGCGGCCGGGCGAGCAGCTACAAAGACGCTCACTCCCGCTCGCAGCTCGCGTCCGCAGCTCGCGCCTCGCGCGCCGGACGCCAAACAGCAGGCTAGGCGCATGGCGAGCGACCCGCCGGCGCTCGTGTTCCCGCGGCCGCGCACGCTCGAGGTGCGGCGCATGGAGGTGCTGGAGGCGCAGGTGCGCGAGCTGCGCGCCGAGGTGCGCAGCCTCAAGACACAGCTGCACGCGGCGCTCACGGTGGCGCGGCCCCGGAGCGACGCCGGCGGTGTGCCGACTCCGACGCCGTCTCCCGCGCCAACGGCCGCACTGCCAGCGGCAGCTGCTAGCGCGGCCGTCAGCGCAGTCGCCAAGAAGAGGAAGCGCGGCGCGGCGCCTGGATCGCCGACCGACGCGGCGTCGAACGCGGCTGCGGACCAGGACGCGAGCGCGCGCATGCCGACAGTGGAGTTGGAGGCGTCCGCGTCCGCGTCAGCATCGGCGTCGGCGGCGGCCGTGGCGGCGGTGAGTGCGGCGGGGCCGTCGGCGCACTCTCTGGTGCAGACGACCGAGTTCCGGGAGACACGGTCGGCGCTGGGCGTGACGGGCCGGAAGCTGCGGCAGCGCTCGTGCAAGGTCTGCTCGGTGCTGCGCGGCGACCGCAAGCGCGCGTTCGAGACGACCTTCTTCTGTGAGGAGTGCACGGCCAGCCGCGGCGGCGGCAACGTGTACCTGTGCGACCGCGTGCGGCAGCACGAGGGCGAGGCGTACCGCGGTGTTACGTGCAGCCAGATCTGGCACGTGCTCTGGGACAACGGCAAGGCGCTGCCGGTCAACGGCACGACCATCCGCATGCGCCGCTCGCGCAAGAGCGAGCCTGACGGCTTCTCCTCTTCGTCGCCGCTCAAAGAGGACAAGGCCGTCTTTTGAAGCGGTCGAAGACTCGCAGCGCGATGGACAGCCAAGGGAGATACTCTCTCCGCTTGAAAGTGGCGAGGAGGAAGATGTGCAGCACCGTCCGCTATATATAGGGGCGGCGCGTTGGGTCCAGCAGATATGCCTGGGACAATTTGCCGCCTAGTGAAACACGTTCATCGATCCCCGCGCGTCCTAGGCGGATGCGGTGCTCTTTGCGTAGCCGCTGCCGTCTTATCACCGCTATCGCGCAGTATCACCCAGCCGCACGACCTCAGGGGCGTTTCCATGAGAAGCCAATCCCTAGTTTAGCTCGCCATCTTCGGCGTCTGCTCTTTCAGCTCGCGTACTCACGAATCTCGGAGCTGCCAGTCACTCTGGGACTCACCACAACGCAGTGGTGACTCGGTGAGGTGCGATCGCTGCCCTCGACGCCGTCGGTGCAGGCGTCCGTGTCGGTCGACCGACTGGAAGCGATGCGCCTCACCGAAGCCGCTACCGTCGACCCGGCGGTCTCTGTGGCCAAATCTGAGGCGGCGGTGGCCTCACCTCGGCGTCGAGTGGATCTCGGCGGCCGTGCCAGCGCGACTAGCGCACCGATCGCGATCATCAAGTCGGCGATCGAGTATGCCTCCACCAGGCCGATCTCACTGGCATTGTCAGCGACACACAGCAGTCAGCGCTCTGGAGGCATCAACAGTAGCCGGATAGCGCCGCGACGGGTGCTGACAGCGATAAACGAAGCGCTCAAGCCAGCGACCGAGCGCTCTGCGTCTCCACGTCCAGTATTGGAGTGCGATCCAGCCGATGTATCGTGTGGATGTGGAGCTTGTTCTCACTCTGTGCGTGCTCGGACACCATGCCAGATCTCCATATCTCTTGGTTGAGGTCTCCGACACGGGGAAATGCGATAGGGACAAGCTCCTCGCAGTCACGGACGACGTGAATGCTGGACTCGCAGCTCACGTGTCCCCGGTGCTCGTCGACGACTGCACTGGCGGCGTATATCTGCTGCGCACCAAGGCGCGGCGCTTCGCCGCGGTGTTCAAGCCCGCTGACGAGGAGCCGTACGCCCCCAACAACCCAAAACGGTTCCGCACTAGCGCGTCTGCAGGGGAAGGAGACGCACAATTGGCGTCAGATCGACCGGCGAGTATACGCGCCGGCATCCCCGCCGGTCGAGCGGCAATCCGGGAGGTCGCGGCGTACGCGCTGGACTTGGACGCGTTCGCTGGGGTCCCGGATACTGCGATCGCCACTGCCAGCAGCTCAGTGTTCTCTCCCAACCGCCGAGGCGGCGAGCCCAAGCGCGGATCGTTGCAGCTCTACGTCCCGCACAAGTGCACCGCCGACGACATCTCCGTGTCGTTCCTCGACCAGACGAGTGTCCATGCCGTCGCCGTGCTCGATATCCGCCTCGCCAACCAAGATCGGCACGGCGGCAACTTGCTGGTCGTCGAAGACAAAGCCAGACTCCAGGAGCGAGTGCTTGGAGCTAGCAACACGACTTCCCGTCTGCATCGGCTCGTCCCGATCGACCATGGCGCGTGTCTCCCTATCGTATCGGCGCTAAGCGAGACGAGCTTCGTGTGGATGTTCTGGCCGCAGGCGAGGCAGCCGTTTGGAGCGCAAACCCTCCAGTACATCAGCGCATTGGACGCATTCGCGGACCAGGAACGACTCGCCAAGTGCGCTGGCACCAGAGAGCTCGATCCCCAGGCGCTGTTGACGCTCCACATCTGTACTGCGCTGCTCCAAACCTGTGCGGTCGACTGGCGCATGACGGCGTATGACATCGCGCTCATCATGTGTCGTCAAGGAACGTACAAGCAGACCCAGCCGACACCAAGCGTCCTCGAGCGCCTGATATCCAAGTCCCTCCATGATTCGCCTACAATCAGCGTCTTCGCGAATGGCCACGGCACGAAAACGACACGAGACGCGGTGGCGCAGCTAGTAACGAGCTTCCGTCGACATCTAACCGATCATTTACGAACGAGCCTCGGAGCTGTTGAGTCACAATAGAGCGAATTCGGGTGTTAATTGCTTGCTGTAGCAGCGATAATACTAGCGATTTGATCGGATTTTCTCGCTTTCGCGCACGTTTTGCATCGTCAGGACGCCATCGATGAATACACGCTCTCGATCCTCTTCGCTAATTGCTGCTTCATACTGTCGAGCAACTTCTCCAGCCATTCGTCCGTCGGAACACCCGACTGCATCGGCACCGTGATCAATTCGTCGCCCGTGGCGTCAGTACCCAGGCGGCTATGACTATCAGCGTCAGAACCGATCACAATCCTGGAGTAGAACGGTAGGATCTCCTTCTCCACGATGGCTTGAACAGCGTCGTGGGGAGGTGGGGAGCGGCACTGAATCACCTCAGTCTCAGTGTCATTCTCAGTCTGCGACGGACCGGACATCATCGATGTCCTTAGGTGCACATTCACCGTCGGCGCAACCATGCAAATGCGCAGCGTCTTGTCGAGTGCTCGCTCTAGTGTGCGACCATGCGAGTCCCTTATCCGCGCAATTATTTCGTCTCGCTCCTCCATCTCAGCTTGCAAGTACTCGACTTGGTCGCGTGTTTCGTTCAGAGCTACATGCGTTGACTGCAAGGTGCTCTCTAAAAGCTGAAGCTGGTCCTTGAGCTGAGTCATTTCTTCCGGATCAATGATATCACTGGCAGTAACAGCACTTTGTTCGGCATTCTCCTGATGCGCGCGGACCTGCTCGCTCAGTCGCGCAACTTGGTCAGTCAGTCGGCGGATGTGATCGGTAGCTTCCATTTTCTCCGCTTCGAGTTTGTTGATTCGACGCTCTAGTCCAGCATTTGCCGCTTTGAATGTATCTGCTGCGTCATCATGGATGCGTTGGATATTCGCTAGCTTCGATCGATGCGCGATCTCCATTTGTTCAATGACCTTGATGCTATTGCGCTCACATTCAATACTTGCTTGGTCTTTGACGGCAAGTTCGTTGACCAAATGCTGGTTCCTTTGGTTCAATGCCGCGATTTCTCCGTTCAAATCTTTGATGCACTTTTGCTGGTCGCCCACGTGTAGCTGTAACGCATCCACGCGCATTCTGCCCTCCATCTCCACACTTTGACTCCGCGCTTGCTCGATTGCAAGGCGCTCCTGTGCCGTTTTTGTCGCCAATTGCAGCTCCTCCAACTGGAGTGCAATTTCCTCCCGCTCCTGTTGTCGTTTTCTTGCCTCTGCTTCCAAGAATTCGCGGGAGATTTCATTCGTCGGGGATGTCTGAATGGATGCATCCTGCACTTCAGCTGCCTCTGTAGCCATCATAGTGACACACTCGATCTCCCTCGCGCGCATTGCTTCAGTCAACTCGGTCTGCGCACACTCAAGCTTTCCTTGTAGCGCCAGCAGTTGTTGCTCGAGTTGGTCGCGGTCAGCCCAAGCAATAGCTCGGGCCTGATTGCCTTCGCTGACGTCGCGCAGCAGCTGCTCGATCTCTTGTCGTTGGGTGTCACGCTCAGTGTGCCACGCGCTTTGCCGCTGCTCCACCGCCTCAACGTATCGCTTGAGCTCCTCGTTTCCGTCGACAAGTCGTCGAAGCTCATGCTTCAATCGAGCTGACTCGTGCCGCAGAGATGAGCATTTGGAGCACCCTGGCTGATCCAGTAGATGACTTGATCCTTTTGTCGTCGACGCGTTGGCAGGCACGGAGGCAATGACACGAAACTGGCCGCCACCAACCACCTTGTTGGTACCGCGCATCCTGTACACCCCACGCAAGCGCGTTCAGATACTGAGCTATTTGGTACGCAAAACATTTGAACGGACATTTCGAGTAGCTTCGCGTGCAGCTGGCGGATGTTGTCGCGAAGCGAGGAGTTCTCATCTTGTAGCATCAGTAAGGCTTGCGAGTGGTCTTTGTCTTGGTGTTTCTGCTCGGTGCTCTGAGTGTGCCGCGCGGTCGGCTCGGAAGTCGTTGGACGTCTGGCTGCAGCCACGGGTGAGTCCGAGCGATAGTGAGCGTACATTGGGCTCCGGAGAATACCAGGAGTGGATCTCGGCCGAACGGAGACCTCTTCAGCAGTATCATCGCGACCAAAAGAAGGGCAATGGTGGATAATGCCAAGTCCGCAGTCGTTGTTCGTGTCAACCCTGATGGTTCCACAGTAGTTCGGGGTGGCGCTGTTGGCAGTGCAAGATACCACAGACGTTCGCCTGGACTCAGGCTTCTGCTTCCCACGCTCACCATTGCTGCGTCTCGCGTGAAGCCGAGGGAGCTCCGCTTGTGTCACGACGGCGGCGTTCATCTCGTCGTATCTGGCAGCACCAAGACGCTTTGTGCTTGTGCGCTTTGATTGAGCAATGGATGGCAGGAGCCCATGTCCATGATACTTTCTAATAATATACAAACCCGTTTATCCAGTCCACAAATGAACAAT
>JAADYC010000475.1:0-19398 GCA_023338135.1 Phytopythium kandeliae | reverse complement strand
GGCGAAGCGGCAGCGCTCGGCCGCCGGCGCCTCGATCGCGACCTCGTAGCACTGCTGGATGAGGAACTGGGCCAGCAGCCGCGGGTCCGAGGGCAGCGCGGCGAGCTCTGGCCCTGGCACCTCGGATCCCGATCCCGATCCTGGTCCCAATCCGGGTCCCGATCCTGGTCCCGACCCCGATCCCATTCCGGACGCGGGTCCAGACACGGACATGCGCTCGCAACTGCTGCGCCGCTGGTGGAACTCGGTCGCGTCGACGGCCGTGCAGCGCCAGTCGTCCTCGCTGACGCGTGCGAGCGCGTCTCGGCAGGCGCCGACGGGCCGCCCGAGCCGGCGCAGCAGGTCGACGGCGGCCGCGCGCCACGCGCAGCGCGCGCGCAGCACCTCGGCCAGGTGGAGCCCGAGCGCGGCGACGGCGGCGGTGGGCGCGACGACCCAGGGCGAGAAGGCGAAGGCCGCGAGCGCGTCGGCGTCGGGCGCCCAGCGGTCGAACACGCGCAGGCAGTCGGCGCAGCAGCGCACGAAGCGGATGCGGTTGTGCTCGCGCTCGCGCTCGACGACGGAGGAGCAGGGCGCGCAGACCCAGAGCCCGCACGCGTGGCACAGCAGCGGCCGCCAGTACGCGTCCAGCCGCCGCGCGCACAGCTTGCACTGCTCGGCCGCGCCGCTCGTCGCGGCCTCGCCGCTCGTCGCGGCCTCGCCGCTCGCCCCGGCCTCGGCCTCGTCCTCTCGCTCGCAGTCGGCGATCGCAGGGCACGGCGCGCGCGTGGCCGGCGCCGGCGCCGGCGCGAACACGAGCGCCTGGACGCCGAGCACGCGGCGGCGCACGACGCGCTGCGGCCGCGACAGCCGCGTGAACAGCGGGTGCTCCTCGCTCATGGCGTCCCCGCGCTCGGCGCGTCTGTTGGCTGCGGACGCAGGCGCTCGCTCGCGCCTCGGCTGGCTATTCTTAGGGCGGCCGGGCATGGCAAACGGCGGCGGCGCGGATGGCGACGAGGACGCGGACGCGGACGCGCTCGCGTGGATCTGCCGCGCCGCCGCGCGCGGGCCCTGGCGGCCGAGCAAGGCGCTCGCGCGGCGCCTGGGCCTGCCGTCCGCGCGCCTGCTGCTGCTCGAGGACGCGCCGGCGGCGCGCTCGGCCGCCGCCAACCGCGTCTGGTGCTGCGTGCTCGTGCTCGCGGCCTGCGCCACGCGCTTCGCCGACGAGCAGGCGCGCTGGGCGGCCGCGGCCGACGCCGTCGCGGCCTGGCTGCTGCAGCAGCCGCAGTACCTCGACCAGCGTGAGGCGCTCGCCGCGCGCGCCTGCGAGCTGCTGGGCGTCGGCGGTCGCGACGCGGCCGAGCGCCTGCTCGCCGCGGTGCTCCCCGCGCCGCCCGCGGCCGAGGCGGAGCGGGAGGAGGAGGAGGAGGAGGAGGCCGAGCAGGCTGAGCCGTCCGACCTGGACGGCTGGCGCGAGTGCTTCTTGGACGAGCCGCCCTACTCGGCCTACTACTGGCACGAGGCCTCGGGCGTGAGCACGTGGAGGCACCCGGCCGAGCGCGCGCGCCAGGAGCGGGAGCGCGCGGCCGTGCTCGACCGCGCGCGCGAGCGCTGCGCGCGTCTGCAGCGCTTCCTGCCCGCGCGCGTGCGCATCAACCGCGACCGGTGGCTCGAGCCGGCGCCGCGGCACTGCGCGCGCTGCCTCGCCATGGGTCGCGCCGCCAGCGCGACGCTGCAGTGCCTGCGCTGCGTTGGCGCGCCGCTGCTGTGCGACGCCTGCTGCGACGACGCGCACGCGGACGCGCTCGAGCACCTGGAGGCCGGTGCGCTGCGCTTCGTCGAGTGCCTGGGCGTCCACGGACTCGGGTCGCGTCGCGGCGTGGCGCGAGATGGTGCGGCGCCAATGGAGGAGGTCCCGGAGGAGGTCCCGGAGGAGGTCGCCCAAGTTGAAGATGGGGAATGTAGCCATATCGAGATGGACAGGGTGGTGGTAGAGTAACCTACGTAACCCGCGTAACCCTCGACAGTCGTTGGCACGGCCAGGTCGTCATGGTCGAGACGCGGGGGAAGCGGCGGGCCGTCGCGCCGACGGCGACGGCGGAGCAGTCAGCGGCCAAGAGGCGGCGTGGGCCACGCAGCGTGGAGAAGGAGGAGAAGGAGGAGAAGGAGGAGAAGGAGGAGAGGCGCCAGCAGGTGCGTGGCGCTGGGACGCGCGCGGCGGAGGAGGCGCCGAGCTCTTCCGACGGCGCGAGCTCCCCCGACGGCGCGCGCGCGGCATGGGACGCGTTCTTCCGCGCGCAGCTCTTCTTCCGGCCACCGAGCGAGCTCTTCGCGCTGTACGAGCTCGCGCGAGTGCTAGACGCAGAGGATCCTCTCGGTGCGGCGCCGCTGCCTTTCGCTGTGTGCGTTGGAGGCGCCACGCGCGGCGCTGACGGCTTCGCGCGCGTCTCGTCGCACAGGAGCGTTTGTCGCGGCGACTGGCGTTCGCTTGAGCGGCCCGTTCGAGCTCCTGCGCGCCGCAGATGCCGGGAAGGAGGAGGTCGCGGTTGAGAAGCCGCTGTTTCTGCACGGCCGGTTCCAGAACGACCCGCCGGAGGTGGTGACCGCCTTGGTCGATGTGGACGGCGGCGTCGGCAGGCACTGGGGCTACTTCCGGTCCGTCGCCGGCGCGAACGATGACGCTGGCGGGTCGGCGGCTGCGCTCGTCTAATTGGCCTTGCGTACCGCAGAGACGCGCCAGAGGAGGAGCCTCGGTATGTTGTCTGCAGCGCTGACAGTGCCAAGCCCACGTTCGAGGTGGCCGCCGCCAGTCTGCTGCAATTGCTGTCCGGGATCATGTCGCGCGACCCCAAGCGCGCGCCGCTGAGCCTCCGATCGCAGGTAGACGCGCTCGTCGCGAAGCATTGCGGCGGCGGTGCGGCGGCGGCGGCGGCTGCGGCGGCGGCGCAGCTCAAGAAGCGGCGGGAGCGAGAGGCCACGGCGCCTTCGCTCCATGGTCTCGGCATCGTCGTGCCGGTGGACGCCTCGACGGAGACGGGCTTCCGCGAGCTGCCGATCGCCGGCTCCAGCCTCGCGTCGCTGCTCGAGCGAGTGCGCGAGGACTCTGGAGACACTGCGAGTCGCGGCAGAGTGGACGAGCTCATCACGCGCGCCACGATCGCCAGCGACGAGTGCGACTTTGGCACAGGCCTGCTGCTCGGCCTCGACCTGCTCACGGCCGGCTCGTGCCTCCAGGTGCGTGCGTGCCTGTGCTTGACCGGCGCGAGCGCGGACGGGAGGCAGTGACGATGTGCGTGCGAGCGACAGAAGGAGGCGACGCGGCTCCTGCGTGTGGCGTACGCGCTGCTGAAGCGCGGCGCGTTCGCCAAGGTGGTCAAGGAGCAATGGGCTGCCGGGCGGTCGCTCGCGCTGCGGCAGCCGCTGCAGGCGCTGAGCGACCGAAGCGAAGGGCCCAAAACAGTGGCGCTGCCGCCGTTTCGCTTGTTTTAGATGGCTGCAAACAGCTTAGTTTCGGTCTTGCAAAGGCCGGCACTGCACATGTCGCAGCCTTGCGGGTCATCGGAACGCAGGAATGAATGGATAATAGACGGCGGCGCGGCCGTTTAGCTGTTGCGCGCACTGTACGCCCCGAGCCACCGGACCGCACTGCTTGTCTCGAGCTGGCACATCCAGATCGGGTCAGACGTTGGCATTCGATCGCTCGGCCGTTGTGCTCGGCCCTCTCCAGCACCCGAAGCAGTTCTCGCGGCTCCCGCAGCTCCAGTAGCAGTCAGCGCAATGGCGGAGGCGACGCAGCAGCAGCCGCCGCAGGAGGCGGAGGCGCAGCTGGCGCACGTGGAGAAGTCGTTCTGGTACAAGGAGTCGCTGACGGAGGACCTGTACCTGAACGCGGCGCTGAAGCGCGTGACGTTCGAGGCCAAGTCGGAGTTCCAGACGATGCAGATCATCGAGACGCACTCGTTCGGACGCACGCTCGTGCTGGACGGCAAGACGCAGTCGGCCAAGAGCGACGAGGCCATCTACCACGAGACGCTCGTGCACCCGGCCATGCTGGCGCACCCGAACCCGAAGACGGTGTACATCGGCGGCGGCGGCGAGTTCGCGACCGCGCGCGAGGTGCTCAAGCACAAGTCGGTCGAGAAGGTCGTGATGGTCGACATCGACGAGATGGTGTGCAACCTGTGCCGCAAGGAGCTGCCCGAGTGGGCCGACGGCGCGTTCGAGGACCCGCGGCTGGAGGTGCACTACACGGACGCGCACGCCTTCCTCAAGCAGTACGACGGCACGTTCGACGTGATCATCATGGACATCGCCGACCCGATCGAGGCCGGCCCGGGCTACGTGCTCTACACGGAGGAGTTCTACCAGTACGCCGTGACCAAGCTCAACAAGGGCGGCTTCATGGTCACGCAGTCGGGTCCGGGCGCCGCGTACAACTGGGACGAGTGCTTCTCGGCCATCTACGCGACGCTCAAGACGTCCTTCAACACGGTCGTGCCGTACACGGTCGACATCCCGTCCTTCGGCTGCGTCTGGGCCTTCAACATGGCCACCAACCTCGACGACGGCGGCAAGGACGGCGTGCGCGCCATCCGCGAGCGCCCCATCGCCGAGACGGACGCGCTCGTGGACGCGCGCATCTCCGTCCCGACCAAGTTCTACGACGGTGTGAGCCACCTCGGACTCTTCGGCCTCTCCAAGCCCGTGCGCGTGGCCCTCGAAGCCGAGACGCGCGTCATCACGGTCGCCAACCCCGTCTTCATGTACTAGGTGCTGCGCTGCCGCCGCGCGACGCCTCCGATTCTCGTACGCCAGCAGTTTTGGACTCCTCGCCCCCCGCGACGCCCTCTCCGCGAATACAAGCATGCTTACCTGTGTCGCGCGCGGTGCTTGCTGCTTGCCCACCACGGCCGGCTGCACGGCTCTCTTGTGCTTCTAGCAGCTCTGCGGAGCGGCATGCTCGCCCCGCGGTGTATTCATGACATCCTAGGCGCGCGAGCGCTCTACAGACGGCACGGCGCGTCGCCTGACCAACTCACTCGTCCGCCTTGCCCTCGCCGATCTCGAAGCGCTCGTAGGCGGCGACATGCAGGTCGACGCCGATCTTCTTGGCCTCGGCCTCGAGGAACTTGCCCACCTTCGGGTTGCCCTCCTCGATGAAGTGGTCCTGCTCCAGCAGTGTGAACTCGGCGAAGAACTTGCCCAGCCGACCCTCCGTCATCTTCTCGACGATGTGCGCGGGCTTGCCCGAGTCCTTCACCTGATCCGCGAGGAACGCGCGCTCCTTCGCCACGACCGCCTCCGGCACGGACTCGCGCGACAGGTACTTGGGCTTGGCCGCCACCACGTGCATGGCGAGTCGATGGCCCAGCTGCTGCACCGCCGCCGCCTGCTCCTCGGTGGCCGTGGCGCGCGGGAACGATAGCGCCACGAGCGCGCCGGCGCGGCCCAGGCCTGGAGCTGCCACGTTGTGCAGGTAGCTGCAGATCGTGCCGTCCTCGACGTGGAAGCGCACGCCGCGGCGTGCGACCACGTTCTCACCGACCTTGCCCACAAGCGCAGGCACGCGCTGCTCGACCGTCTCGCCGTCCACGAGTACCGCCGCCAGGTCATCGCTAGGGAGCGCCAGCACGGCCTCGGCCGAGTCGCTCTCGGCCACGGCGGCCGCCACCTGCGCGACGAGCGCCTGGAACGCGTCGTTGCGCGCCACGAAGTCCGTCTCGGAGTTAACCTCGACCATGGCACCGGAGCGGCGGTCGTCGCTCACATAGACGCCCACGAGGCCCTCGGCCGTTGTGCGGCCAGCCTTGGCCGACGCCGTCGCGATGCCCTTCTTGCGCAGCCACTCGAAGGCAGCGGGGAAGTCGCCCTCGGTCGCCGCCAGCGCGTTGCGCACGTCCTTAAGCGGCGCCTGCGACGCCGCGCGCAGCTTCTTGATCGCCTCCATGTCGGGCTTGTACGTGCTCATCATGCAGCGGCCGCTGGTGGCCGGGCGGAGCGCCAGAAACCGGCGAGCGAGCGCCATCTCGGATACGGGAGGCAGCAGCGGCGGGGTAGCGCGCAGATGTGCGGAGGGCAATGCTGCTGCTGGATGCACTGGTGGGCAGCGACGCAGGGGTACAACGTAACCCTCACGCACCCAACATCTCGGAAGCGTACCCCTCGACCTCGAAAGAGTGACACCCGCGTCTCCCGCTTCCATGTGACGCGCGCAGCTGCTTCACCACTGCTCGCCAGCAATCTGATCCTTCACCTCCTGCGTGCCTGCTTTTCAGCACAGTGCTCATTGCCCTCGCTGCCTAGGCGCTCGTGTTGCCAGGTCTCTCGGGTGTCGCGTTACTCGTCGAAGTTGCCAAGTTTGCCACGCGAGCGCTCGCTCCATTCGCGCAGGCTGCAGCCGTCCCAGACGAGCGTGTCGGACGAGATGTCGCTCTTGCAGTGCTGCACAAGCTCGTTCAAGGTCATCATGGGGAAGTCCAGCGCTCTCATGACGCGTACGATGCGCGTCTCGGTATTCAGAACGTCTTCCTCCGTCAGTGACTCCACAGCGCTCGGCGGGAACTCCGAGGCGAAGAACCGGCGACTCGCGAGGGCTCTGAACTGGTCGCGGAACGCGTCCAGTCGTGTGTCCAAGTAGGCGTGGACGTTCATCAAACAGAGAGCCATGAGCTCATTATCTGCTAGTCCCGTGGTCGGCGGGTCATACGAACTTTGCACGTCGTCGGAAGTTGCGATCGTGTGCAGAAGCGCTTCGTAGCGCAACCGGCAGTGGTCGGCGATCGCCTCGATCCGGTCAAAGAATGGAGAGGACTGCAGACCTTGGCCGGAGGTGATGTTGTCGGGGAGATCCCTCGAGACAGAGGCGGAGGTACCGGGAGACTTCAATGATGTCGCCATGCGTATGGTCAATTCGGTGTCGCGAGTTCGCTCGTGCGCGAGCCATTTATCGGAGAGGCGACTCAGCGCAAGCGCCAAGGAGACCAGAGCCTGATCCCTCCCGTCATCGAGTCCAGGAGCGTATGCCGCCGAGCACGCTCCTTCGGCTAGCCACAGGGCGGGGCCAACGAAATGGTTGAAAAAGACAAGGTGCGTGGCCTTCATCCGGCGCTGAGACTTGGTTCTGCTGTCCGCGTCCTCAGTGGCCGCCAGCAACTTCGCCATTACCCGACAAAGGATGACAATCTCCGACGGGAGGTCGAGAACGTGAGCTGCGAGCTGGTCCAAGACTTCGTCCGCCACCTCCAGTGCATCAGCAGTTCGCACGGCTTCACTTGCCATCGGGACTTGCTCCAGGGTGTCTGCAAGCCATCGACTGCCAATCGTCCGGCAAAAGAGTGATAGCGCTAAGCTCGCGACACTGGGGTATTCGAGAAATGACACCTCATCGAAGACTTGTACAGTGAAACCGACCTCTTCATTCGCCTCTTGGAACTCGAGGAGGATGAGACCGAACACGAGACGAGTGCCTTGCCGCTCGCTTTCGAGCACGGGCAGTAGACTGGTGAGACAGAGCACTTGCTCCAGTCTACGTCTCCTCGCGTCGCGGACAACATCGACACTCCGAACAAGGCTGATGGCGACGAGCATATCTGGCTGAAGTATCACGTCCGCGAACTCGGCGATCAGCACGGAGTACTCATAATCGTTCTGCGCGACTCGATCCTGGAGATCGCGGCGCCGTTTCTCGAATCGCCTGCGCTGTTTGCGCCGTGCCTTGGCGCGGAAGCAACAGCAGAAGCCCGCTGCGCAGCACGGTAGATTCTGTGTCACAATGACAAACAGAGACACAAATGTGCCGGTCCATAGCCACTGAGTGATGTGAACCTTCAAATTTGCTACGATCCCTCGGATCTTTGGAGTCGCCTTCTGAGCCGAGAACGCCACGCGGATGGTTTCGCTTGAGCGATGGGATACGCTTGTGTTCGCACGCTCAATGGTGAGTGTGAAGAAAGATGTGTGTGCTTTCTCCCGCGCGGATCGGCCGATATCGCGGACTTTTAGTGCAGATAGAGCGCGGCGTATCGCCCGAGAGGTACCCAACACGTACACCTTGCTGCTGGATGGGAGAATGTCGCGCACGATGTACTTGAGCACGCTATCTTTCTTGTCGAGGGACTCCGAGTTAATACCACGCTGGATGAAGCAGGGTCGTTCGTAGTCACACGTTGCGATAACGTCGTTCTCCGTGACTTGATGCGGGAGTTGAAACTCGAGGTAATCCGCGTCTGCTTCGAGCGCGACCTCATATTGTCCATCTTCGAAGGATCCGTCGGGGTCCTCGAATGAAATTGGGACCGCCGTGCTTTCTCCGCGTCCGACATCAGTCCGCACTACGTAAGGCGGCAGAATTCGAATAGGATCGGGCTCGTTCACCACTCGCATCTTGATCACTCGTGGAGATCGTGGGCACGACAATTGGATGACGGACTCGTCGTGACCCGTGTATGATGTTTGCTGCTTCAACGAGAAGTTCCAGGCTCGAGGAGACCCAGCTAGCTCGTACTCGAGCAAATCCAGGGGCAACTTCTCTCCTCCGAACGGTGTGCTTGCCTCAGCGTTGAAGTAGTTCTTCTCCGGGACGTAAATGAGTCGCCCGAGTGGATCAGATACAAGCACGCGAGATGCCACCAGTCGCTCACCCACCGCGAATGTGTCTCGAAGTAAAACAACAGGAGTTGCTTGGCTGTCGTTACTCGCGTTGTGAGCATTTGGTCTCAATCGCTCCGAGTCGATGTACTGGAAGAGAGATCCGTACGTTGGCAGCTTTGTCACGCGATATCTTGTCTGAGGGCTCAGCACTCCACCGAGAGGTTCAACTTCATTCAGCGAGACGACCGCATATGAGTCTTCACTCATGTTGACGATATTTGCAGTGCTTGCCTTGATGGATGTGCTATTGAGTGTCTCAGCGATTCTGCTATCGCTCGAGGCGGCGAAGAAGTTGATCGTTGCCACCTCCGAGAAGACAGTTTTGTCTCCATCACTAATGCGATACTGCATCGAGTCGAGTGGAAATCCATCACTGTTGTTGCGGAGAGAGTGAGCGCCTCGAACCTCCGGAGTCTGTCGCCCCCAGCCTCGATAGACGTAAACGAGGCGTGTAGGGAAGTCGGCACTCGTGCTTGACTCGATCTGGCAGTCTTGGAGCATTGTTGCGTCTGCAGTCATGTACGCCGCTTGCCAGTTGCAGGTACTGGCATCAAACAGTGTGCCAAACTTCGGGAACTGGACAATCCGGACGATCTGGGACTGTGGCAGTGGCGGAGATGGAGATGGAGATGGAAGCGCCGACAGCATACCCGTCATCTTCGCGACAGCCTTGTCAAACACGGTCGGATCGTCCGAATCCAGAACTTCATCCGAAAAGGGATCGTCTGATTGTTTCGGGCCGTCGGGATCGTCTCCGTCGAGAACCAACGAAACAGGGTCGTCGAGAGCAACGCTGATATTGAGAACTGTGGCTTTTGGTCGCGGTGGCTCGTTCTTGGAGCTCACGAATATGTGTAGCGACGCGTTCTTCATCTTGGGACTCAAGCTCCGGTTGACGACACTCTCCATGATCCGGTATCGAATCGTCCCGTACGAACTCGCCTTGAATACGCCTTGCTGTCGAATCCCTTTGCTATCACTGGCATTTGGCGAAAAGTAGACAAGTCGCTGATACTGCAGCGGCATTTGTGAGAACGCAGCCATGTTGCTCGTGAACAGGCGGGATTTGTTGGGATACAGGAGCAACACTCCCTCATCAGGCAGCGAAAGGAGCTCTAGACGCACGTCATTGAAAACGGAGTGAGCCTGCGTAAGGCTCAGCAGTTTCATCTCGTCTTCTTCGATGATCTGCGTGTATACGGATGCCGGAAAGTGATGGAATGGAGATGCACGGAACGGCTGTGCACTGTTGTTCCACAGCAAACGCCGAAAGCGTTGATCGGTTGGCACGTTATCGTAGATGGCAAAGTGGAAGAGATCGAATATGGCACCTTCGCCATTTGTGAGAGCAGTCTCCAACCTCGTGGCGAGATTTGCAGCCGACACGTTGTGTGCCATTCCGTGGAAATCCATGGGAGTCGTGAACCCAGGTGTCTGGGAAACGGATGATTTGTCGAATCCGTTGTCTTCGTCCTTCGAGACCGTATCCCGCAGCGTATCCATCAAATGCTCGATAATCATATCGCCTTTCGTCATCTTGATCTCCTCAATCTTCTCGCGGATCATCGCGAACGGCGTGTCCTCACTGATCGGCGGAAACGTAAACCCGAGTATGTTGAACGCAAGTGATCCGGATTTGATCATCCGCAGCGCTTTCGGTGCCTCGGGTCCTCGAATCTGCATCAGCTTGGTCCGAAGTGCGTCGCGTAGTCGTGTGGTTGCGTTCTTGTTGGCCCATTCGTCACCCGTCTGGCGATACTCGCGCGCCTTTGGAGAATACGAGCGTTCGCGTGGCGAGCTGAGGTTGCGTGGATGGTTCCCCAGGTAAAGTCGATAACTGCCTTCGACGTCTTCCTCCGTTAAAGTTGTGCCCTCTGGCAGGCCGACCGTCTCTTTGGTCGTACAGTCAATGCGCTCCCCACTCGTCGCGTTGATGTAGCTGAGGTAGAACACGCCGACCCATTTGTTGACTTCCTCGCTCGGGTTGAGCGTGAACATAATGTAAACTGGTGGTGTGCTCTCGACAGTATCTTCCACCGGCGGCAGAATGCATGGCGGGTCGTCGGGCACATTACTGACGAAGCGGTGCACCAAACACTTGGATTCCTCGGTTGTTGCCGCTGGCAGGTTGTATGTGAACGTCAGTACCTGGCTCGTCGATACGTCCAGCCGGAAGCCGGCATCTGCGCAGGAGTCGAGATCGTTCAGGATACCGAACAGCGACATACTCTGGTCCTGCTTGGCGCGCCGGCGGATGATCATCTCGAATCCCACGCCGTTCGATTTCATTGTCTTCTTCGTTAACGATATGGCCGTCGCGACGACTTGGACGAGGCTGTTGGAGTCGTACGCCGTGTTGGCAGTCGTGGCATGTTCGACAAAGAAATCCCGAGCCGCCACGACTTCGGCCGACGACATTTGGACACGCAACGGATCCTTTCCAGCGTCCTCATCCACGCGCACACCGAGCTGGAAGGCGTTCTCGTTTGTGTTCAGGCTCGTGACGAGGGTCGGATCTGCGTGCAGGTCTCCGAACGGGCAGCGTCCAGGCAAGTGCCCGCGTACCCGCGCCACCTGTGCGCCTGCAATGTCCAGCGACTGCACCACATCGTCTAGTCCACCATCGAACGTGTACAGACACAGCGGCTCCATGTCACGTCGCTCCTCCAGGAACTGGCCGACGACATCGCTCCGCCACGCCGCCAGCTGCTTGGCGTCCAGCGTCGCGACCTGCGCTCTCGCCTCTGGGCATGGAGCGGCGACACCTGCCAGGAGCAAACACCTCGCCAGCAATGCCGCGTCGCGCCGCATGTGCTTTCTTGAGTCTCGTCTTGCTCGGTTGCTGTTGCTCTTGATACTGACGATGGCAACGGGCTGTGCGCTCGAAGAGGTTGCCATTGCCGTTGGCTCGTCGTCTGATTTGACGCGCCAGTACACCTTGATTTACGGACATCTCGGATACGAGTCAATATCAGCGATATCAGTTCGCGCCACTCCTCTAATTCAAATGTCGTTATATCCAGGGGTAAAGCGAGAGTGTTTGTACCCCTGCTTCTCACCCGTTCTACTGTGAGCACCATCCCGGATTTGACTGGAAGAGAAGCGGCATAGCCAACAACGTCACTAAGCTCGCGGCGCAGCGCGGCACGGCAAGAATGGCGGACGTGGTCTTGACGAGCGCGCGCTACGGCGATCTGGAGGCGCTGCGCGCGGCGCTGCAGGATGCGCAGGGCGAGGCGAAGGCCGCGCTGATCAACTTCGCACAGGAGGGATCGCTCAACACGCCGCTGCACATGGGTACGCCGACCGCCCCTGGCGCGTGGCGGATCGATCGTCAAGCTTGACTGACGCTAAGATTGATATCTGCAGCGTGCGCGAACGGCCATGTGGGCTGTGTCAAGGAGCTGATCGCCAGCGGCGCGCGCAACGTCGGCAATGCGAGCGGCAACACTCCACTGCGTACGGCCGATCCCCATTCGCTTACCGGAGACGCCACTCGCTGTCGCTAATCTCTCTCGTGCTGCGCGTGACCCAGACTGGGCAGTGCAGAACAAGCACCTGGAGATCGTCAAGGTCCTACTGGACGGCATCCCGGACATCGACGTGCTGACGCAAAACAGCTTTGGTCGCGGCTGCGTCACGGAGGCGTTCCAGTGCGAGGACGCAGATATCCGTACGTGCCTTGCCGAGTCCTCCGCGTGGTAGCGCACGCGCTTAAATCATGCCACATGGACACAGTCTCTGCACTACTGGAGCACAGCTCGGCGACGGAGGAGCGACTGGCGGCCGGATCGGGCATGGACAAGGCCAGCATCCGCGAGGAGGACGTGGAGGACGAGGCTGAAGACGGCGACGAGAGCTCGCCCAAGATCATCCAAGAGACGATGCTTGAGTTCGGCTTTGGCGAGTCGCTCCCGACACTCAAGGTGCGAGAGCTCGCGGTGGACTGGAGCCGCGATGCGTTCGGGTCGACGGCGGAGGAAGATATCACGGGTGTGTCGACCTGGTCAGCGGCGCTGATCCTGAGCCGGTGGATCATCGACCACCGCGGCGAGTTCGATGGCAAGGAGGTGTGCGAGCTCGGCTCGGGCTGCGGCGTGGGTGGCATCGCCGCGTTCCTGTTCACGGACGCGAGCCGCGTCGTGCTCTCGGATCTGTTCGACCTGACGATGCGCAACCTCGAGCATAACGTGAAGCTCAACAAGGAGATAAAGGCGAAGTGGCAGCAGCAAAGTGCGTCCCTCACGGCAGGGGAGGAGAAGAGTGCCGAGCCGGAGGGGGAGGAGGAGGAGGAGGAGGGGTGTGCGCGCTGCGGAGCGGTGCAGCGATTCACGCCCGATAATCCGGAGGGCAGGCTGATGAAGTGCGGAGGCTGCCGCTCCGTGTCGTACTGCTCACGGGAGTGCCAGAAGAAGGCGTGGAAGAAGCACAAGGTCGAGTGTAAGGCCATCCGCGCACGCAGGGAGCAGCAGAGCGAGGCATCGCCCCAGCAAGCGATCGAGGTCGCGGCGATCGATTGGGCACGGCCAGAGACGTGGCCGGCGCAGCGGCCGCGAGGCGAGGCGCGCGAGAGCGGCCCCGCGTCATTTGCCCTGCTCTTCGGGTCCGATCTCGTGTACCACCAAGACATGGTGCCGGACCTTGCGAGCGCCGTCGATGGGCTGCTGTCGCCGTCGGGCAAGTTCGTGCTCGTGGCATCCGAGGCGCGGCACGCGCTGGTAGAGTTCAAGGCAGCCATGCAGGCGCGCGGCTTCGAGTGCCGCGCCGACGTCGTTCCCGACACATACAAGGAGAACCCGCTGGTCAACAACGCCGCTGCGGCGGAGCTCTTCACGCTGCACTTCATCGAGATGAGCGACGCGTACTCCGTGTACACCTTTTCGCGCCGTGTTGCGGCCGAGCCGGCGAGCTAATATCCCCCCCCCCGCGGTCCGACACCCGCGCGAGCGGGAATGTGTTGTCCATATATAGAAGTTCCTGTTGCGTGGCGGGTGGCCACCCAACCGGTTTGCCTATCACACGATCTGCTCGACGGACGAGGTCGTTCCCCGAGTGTCTAGTCGCCGAGCAGGTGCGGCCGCGACTTTGGACTGGTTGCGCGTCGTCCTCCGAGTCGACTCGCCCGGCGGCAGCCGCGTGCTCGGCAGCAAGGACAGCAGTTTGTAGCGGCATCGGCCGAACACGAGCTCCCAGTTGCCGTGGATGGTGCCCGTCGTGTACGGACTCGTGGCGCGGCCGCCGTGCAGCCGGCGGTTCCGCGGCGACCGGTTGATCTGGAGCTCCACCGACGTCTAGTAGACAGCGATCCAATATGAGTTCACGAGATCACGAGATCACGAGATCACGAGATCACGAGGCAGCAGTCAGCGACGAGTGACGAGCGACGAGCGACGAGCGATCCGCTCGGACAAACGAGAGCGGCGGACACACCTGCGCGGTCGCGATGAGGTAGCAGTGCCACCCGCCGAGGATCGACACGGCGATGCCGGCCGAGACCGAGACGCCGAACGCAAACTGGAGGAACGCAACCGGCTCGGCCTTAGCCCAGCGCAGCGGCGGCGACGCGGCCAGGTTGGCCAGCTGCGCGGGCAGTCACACGGTGCGCCGCGTCAATGATGTCGCGCCAATTGCAGCGAGGGAGTGAGCTGCTCGAGCGCTGTCGGCTTGCTTACCTTGATGTACTGCGTCCGACTGAGTTCGCCGTACGCGGGCGTGAAGGACGTCAGTGCCGCGTAGTAGCAGCCGAGTGCAAGCCACACGAGGAAGCACACAAAATACTGCACGCAGGTGTCAGCCTCGTGCGAGTGGCGGGGGTAGAGGCGGAGGAGGAGACCGACGCCGTGGCTGCACGTACGCGGTAGTTGTAGCGGCCGATGCAGTTGTTGACCCACGGACAGTGGTGGTCCATCTCGTCGATGCACTTGTCGCACACGGAGCAGTGGTGCGCGCGCTCCGGGCGGAGCATGCGGCACCGGCGGCAGTACGTGACGGCGCCGGCCGCGCCGTGTGGGCGGCGGCGCTGCATGGCCACGTGGATGCTCTGCGGGTCGGCGAGCCGCACTGGCGCCATGGCCACGGCCGGCCGGATCCTCGGGAGCAACCCACCGCTCTCTCCCCCCTCGCCCTCCTCCTCCTCGTCCTCCTCCTCGCTCTCGTCCTCGTCGCTCGACGCGTCCGCGCTCTGCTTCAGGCGAATCGTCCCCTGCATACAGCGCACAGGAGCGGATGCCCGGCATGGCGGTCAGCCCAGGCGCACAGCTCGCAGCTCGCGACCGCGCGCGCACATCGCGGCCGCACCGGGTCGGTCGCGATGCACAGCGCGTAGTTGAAGTAGATGTTGAAGAGCAGGAACATGGCCGTCGAGACGTGAGCGACGAGCTGCGGCGGATCACCATCACGCGCTGTTACTCCCTCCTCCGCTCCGGTGGCCAACACCCAGGCCGCCGCTGCCGGCCGCACGCACCTGGACCGCCGAGTCAGCCATCACCGGGATGATCACGTGCATGAAGACGCCGCCCACGACCGCGATGAGCGCTGCGAGTCGATCGGAGAAGCGGACGTGAGAGCGAGCGAGAGAGAGCGAGGGAAGGAGCGGTCGGACAACAGACGCACCCATCCCGAGCGCCACGAAGCCCACGCCGGCGTGGCGCGCGCACAGCGTCGCACCACGCGCCGTGAGTGCCGCCGCGATGAACGCGTAGTGTATGGGGTCGCGCCAGTGCGGCGACCGCCCGCCGCGCGCCATGCTGCAGATGCTCGAGCAGTCTGGTGCGTCGGCACGGCGTTGGGTCGGCTCAGGCTTGTGGCGGGTATAGCGAGCGCAAGTGTTCAAAGTGGTATTTCAAAAGAACGATTTTCGGTCTTTCTCTCTTTCTCTCTCGCTCACACACGAGATGGCGCAAATGCTATTTGAACTGAATTGATCCGTTTTAGCGCGGCAAAGGCTACACTTCCGACTCTCGGAGGCCAACGGCAAGCGCACGATGGATGCCAAGGCCGCGCGGCATCCACGGCATGCCAGTCACCCCATGCGTTGATACGAGCTCGACCTTCCTCCCCCTGCCGGCGACGCGGGCATCGCGATCCCAACTTGGAATTGCTGCTGCTGCTGCTGCCGTTGACCAGCGGCGTCGTTCCGGCGAGCTGCGGCGCCGCTGGACTTCTTGTAGTGTGCCTGCCACTCGTCCGGCAGGCGGTGCTGGTACTCGCCGCTCGTTCCGCCGCCCACGCCGGTGCGAAGCCGGCGGTACACGCGGAAGAGCAGGAAGACGGCGGCGCCGAGGAACCGGATGAGGTTGAACACGGCGACCACGTACGAGATGGACTTGAGGTAGCACGAGCTCGACACGTAGCTGGTCATGCCCCACATCCACAGCGCGTTCGTGACGAGCCAGAAGAGCAGCAGTCCCGAGCGGAACGCTCGAAAGCTGTTGTCCACGTCCTCCTTCTCGCGCGCGGCGCGCTGCTTGTCGGCTTCGATGCGCTTCTGCAGCGCCACCATCTCCTTCAGGTTCGCTCCTTGGCCTGGCTTGGTCGCGCCGGCGTGGCCCGCGGCTGACTCGAGGCCCTTGGTGCCCCAGCTCAAGTCGTGCAGGTTGCTGTAGGCGTAGATGCCGAGGACATTCTGTAGGCAGAGAGAGAGAGAGAGAGACTCGTCACGTGAGCCCGCGAGCGTACCCGATGGAGCACGCACACACGCAAGCAAGCAAACAAGCAACAGCGCGAGGCGTACCACGAAGGTCGGGAGCATAAAGTAGTACTGGATGGTGCTGAGAAGCACCGAGAACTCGCCGTGCAGGAACGCGGACAGAAAGATCAGTCCGAGCGCGGTGACGACGCCGCCGGCGAGCTCGAAGTCCGACACGTGGCACGTCGCGAGGTCCTCGCGCGGGTCCGTCACGTCGACGCTCGCGACGAGTCCGTAGATGGAGATCAGCGAGACGGTGAGCATGACCAAACCCATGAACACGTAGCTGAACGAGTAGAAGGCGGCCGTGCGCTTCTCCGGGCGATTGCCGAGCGCGAACACGACGATGCCGCCGACGATGGCCAAGTAGACGCCGAGCACGACGTTCAGCAGCGCCGGCATGTCTTCGTACAGCGCCAGCGTGAGCACGTAGTAGAACGTCAAGAACAGGTTGCTGAGCAGGAACCATGCGAGGAGGTTCTGCGCAGTCAGGTAGGCGAACTCGACCGTGAGCACGAGCTTGCGACCGGTGCTGTGCGCGCTCTCCTTCCACACGCGCGCGAAGTTGCTGATGGCGAAGAGCCCGGCGAAGAAGGAGCCGTTGAGCCACCGCCGGCGCTGCTTGATCAGGTCGACGAGCGTCTCGGGAACGTCCGTGCGCGCGATCGCGTCCTTGACGTAGTGCATCGTCCAGCTTCTGCCCTTGCGCGCGAGCAGCTCGAAGCAAAGGATCCGGTCCTCGGCCAGGTACATGTTGCCCTTGAAGGGTCCCAGGTCCCCGGTCGACGTCGTCAGGCTCCGAAAGTACTCGGCGAGCGGACCGACGCCCTTGTCCGCGCGAATGGCCTCGTACCGATACGCCGAGAAGGCTCCGGGCAGGACGCTGATGAACCCAAACACGGACTCGAGCGACTTGTCCATGATGTTGGAGATCTTGTACTCGAAGTGCTGCGCCGCCACGACCGGGTTGAAGTAGTCCGGTGCGTCCACGGCGATCTCCCCGGCCACGCCGCCGATCTGCGGGTTCCGGTCCATGCTCCGCACGAGCCTGAAGATGGAGCTCGGACCCGGGACGGTCCCGACGTCGATCAGCACCGTGTACGTCGGCAGGAGCTGCTCCGAGAAGGCGTTGAAGAACCACAAGTGCGAGTTGAGCTTGCCGCCGTTGCGCTCCTTGAGCGCGTAGAGGAGCTGGATGGGAGGGAAGAAGGCCTCGAAGTTGTCGTCGCGCACGAGCTGGACGGTCGACTCGAACAGGTGCATCTGCACGTCGACGCCGGCGCTCGTGACCGTCATGATCTCCTCGTCGAACGCGCCGATCTCCGTGAGCAGGTCGAGGCAGGACGCGCTCGCCTTGGTGCGTCCGTCCGAGACGATCGCGACGGCCACGGACTCCCACGCGCGCTCACCCCACTGCTCCGACATGGTCAGCAGGTTCCTCGCGATGCCCGTCAGTGTGCCCTTGAGCTCGCGGCCCTCCTCGTTGTACATGGTGATCGTGATGAAGACCCGGATCCGCTTGCCCAGCTCGTCCACGCGCAGCTGGAAGCCGTCGTCGGAGAACCGGAACGGGTCCTTGCTCGTCACGGCGGTGTAGCGCATGTGCGTGAACTCCTCCGCCTGGTCGAGCGGCGGGCGGCGCGGACCCCACGACTCCTGCACGCGCGGGACGCTCGTGCGCTGGATGCGCAGCCGCGGAGGCAGCGCCGCCATGCGCGCGCTCTCCTGCACCGAGTAGAACCACGCGTCTAACTCCTCGGCGCGCGTCATGATCTCGTTGGCTTTCTCCTGTATCCCGGCCTTGAGTAGTGGGTCCTGCTCCTGCGCACCGACCTTGACGAGCACCTCGCCTGCGTCCGTGTACAGCCGCGTGGCGAGCAGTGGGTCGCCCGCGCGCTCGGCGTCCGCGGCTTGTTGGATCAGGCGGAACGCGGACTCGTACGTCACCTCCGTGGCCTGCACCGCGCCAAACCCATGGAGCGACAGCTGCCTGTCCACCGGCGCTGGGTGCGCCGCGACGTCGTCCATGTAGGAGCCCCGGCGCTCGCGCGTGTCCCTCCACACAGGCGCCTGCTCCGCATCCAGGTCCGTCGCCGACGCGTCGTACCCGGTGGCGCTGCTGTCGCCCGCCATGGTCGACAGCGTCGCGCCAGACGCGTCGTCTTCCAGCATGGACGCCAGCTCTTCCAGCTCGCTCAAGCGGAAGTCTTGCTGCCATTCGCTCGCGGTCGGCTGTTGGGGCTGCTGCTGCTGCTGCTGCTGCTGGGGTTGAGACTGCTGCCGCAGCTGCTCGAGGCGCGCCGCCAGCGCGTCGTCCTCGCCGCCGTTCTCGCCTTGGCGCTGCATGTCCGGCCCAACTTGCGTGCCCAACGTTGGGAATTGGCAACTACGCCGTCCATGCAGATGGAAGTGCGAGCGGCGCCGACCTGTGAGAAATGGTTTTCAATAGCCGCACATTACATATTAGAGGTACTGTACCCAGTTCGAAAAGAGCAAATCTACCAAAACAGCTGAAGAACTCCAAATTGACACAAAAGCTGGTTGGGAACATCTTGCGTGTTTACGATTTACTAGGCGAGCGTACCAGCTTTTGAAAAAGGCTGACACAAGAGAAAGAAGTGCCTTCTTTGCAACCCGTTGGACACTTTAGCCTTCGCTTTTGTCCACAACGATTGCAACTTCCACACGTCCGGTAACCGGACTCCAAACACGGCGGAGACAGGGTAACAAATGCTCTGGTGGCCAAATTGGGTGCTCCATTCGGCTTCGGCACTACGCAACAAGCGCGAAGGCCGGCAGCGATGGCAAGCGCTGCTGCTACGAGCCTGCTTGCAATCGCTGCTGTCTTCTATCGCGCGCACGACACGGAGGCGATCCGCGCGCTCCTGGACGCGGCGCCGCTTTGCAGCTGGCAGCGCGCTGCCGCCGCACGGTGCTGGCGTCGTCGGCCACGACCGTTAGCCACTAGCTAGTTGCTCGAGAGGAAGGGGTAGTCCGTGTACCCGAGCTCGAGCGGCGCGCCGACCGGGATGTAGAACGTCTTGATGTTGTACTCGTTGAGCGGCACGTCCATCTCGAGGCGC
>JAADYC010000474.1:0-19399 GCA_023338135.1 Phytopythium kandeliae | reverse complement strand
GCTCTCCGCTCTCCGCTCTCCGCTCTCCGCTCTCCGCTCTCCGCTCTCCATGCCGCGAAGGGTTGCGCAGCATGCAATCCTGCAGCCAGTGCGACGGCCGCCACCGCCCCCATCCTCGGCGACTCGACGCGTTATCTTCAAATTCGCAACCCCCAATGGGCCGCCAGCAGCCCGAGCGACGGCCTCAGCGGATGATGCTTCACCGCGATGGACGGGAGGAAAGGCCGCCAGACCTCGGCTGGCCTGGGATACGCCGGCTGCTTCGCCCCCGCATCGGATCGACCGATCGATCCGCCGACGAAACGGAGATGGCTCTGCGACGCGCAGCGCCGGCGGCATACCCAAAGGCTGCGTCGCGGATCTCTCGCGGCGAGCGCACTGCTGTAGTGTGCCTACCAATCGAGGCGAGGCTAGCGCGCGGCCGCCATTCACATTAGACATTGAAGTTGTGGGCATTCTTTTTTTCCGCGATCTTTGTTTTCGACGCAGAGTGGGACCGACCAAGAGCGATCCGGCCGAGGGATCTCTTGTGCGGGCAAATTGTCAGACCGGCGGCCTATTCTTCCCTCTTCGCGCCGCGGCGGCAGCCGCCCGGCTGTCTGCGGAAATCGCATGCCGGAGCGGAAGGAGCGCGCTGAAGATCCAGCGAGCGATGCGTCGGACAACAGCAGCGCAGCGCTCGTCGTGACGGATTCGCGGGATCCACTCGCTGCGCGGCTCTTTTTCCGCCGGTGGCCGGCGCAACCGATAAGCCGGGCGACGGACAGCCGCAGCTCCTGGAGCCAACCACTCGCGTGCAGTATGCCGGCGGCTGCCATCTCGAACGCAGCGGTAGAGGATCCCTACCGTATGTACGTTTCCGCGGCGTTTTCGTGAAACGTTCCAAGATCGCGGTCCTTATCCCGCAACTGCTCGCTCGCTCCGCAGACAGCCCGTTGCAGTAACAGGGTTCCATCAGACGCTTGGCGGCGCGCAGGCGTGTGGACTATGGAAGCAACCCGAACATCCGCGCCAGTATACAACGCGCAAGACATCGCCCGTCGCTTGGTCCGCGCGGAGGGACGCCCGTTCCAGTTCGGAATAGGCGCGCTCGCGGCCACAACCGAAGCGGCAGCGGAGCGGTCAAAGCGCCAAGAGAGGCATGTACGCCCGCGAGTGCGGCCGCAGCCGCGTGCGCGTGGCCGAGGAAGTGCTGCCAGTGCTGGCGGCGGCCACGGACGTCGCGCGCCACTGCAGCGACCCAATCGCGATCATATACGGCGACGGCAGCGAGCGCAGCTACTCCCGGAGGTACAGCGACAAGCGGTCGGCGTCTCCACGGAAAGCGCGGCGGCACCCGTCGCCGTCCGCGGCGCGGCTGAGCCGCAAGTACGTCGCGTACCAAATGGACGACCTGAAGCTCGCGGCGCCGACGCTGGCGCCGAGCGGCCAGAGTCAGCGAACTGTGTACGGCACGCTGGCAGCGAGCGCGACGGGCAAAGCGGGCTCACCGTCGCAGTTGGGTGAGCGGCCGGAGGAGGAGGAGCCACTGCTGGTGTTGACGCCAGCGTCGTCCACCGGAGCGGACTGCAGCAGCAACCAGAGCGAGACGGAGAGCGACAGCGACACGGGCAGCAGCAACAGCACGGGCAGTAGCGTGGTCGCCGCGGTCGCTGGTGCTGCCAACACCTCGCTGCAGTCGATCCTGCGGATACGCTCGGGCGATTTTTCCTGCCGCCGCGTGCGCAAGCTTGCGTCGGTCGAGTTCGCCATCGACGTGGCGAGCGATGAGGACGAGGAGCTCGCCCCGTTGCGTCGCAAGAAATCGTCACGCGCGTGCTCGTCCCGCTGCGTCCCTAGGTGCGCCGCGCTGTTGATGTGTAGCACTGCGTTGCGTTGCGTCGGCTAGAGTGCTAACCGTACCGCTGCGTCGATTGTGGAGCAGGCGCCTCACGATCGAGGAGAAGACGGCGCTGTACCGTGTGCGACCCGACCTGGAGCTCACGCCCATGCCCGTGCTCGTCCTGGAGCAGGAGGAGGCGCGGCGGCGCCAGCAGCGCAAGCTCGTCTTCTCGGTCCTCGGCGCCGTGCTGCTGCTGCTCATGGTCGTCGTGTTTTACTACACGATCTCGCAGATGGACGACGCTTGAGCTGCTCGCCAACTCGCTTCTTTTCAGTATTTGCGTCTGTATTCGCTGTAATAGTGTCCGTTTCGTCTCACCCGCAAGGGATTCTCACAGCATCTATCAGCTGTTTTCTAGCTGTTTTCTAGCTGTTTTCTAGCTGTTTTCTAGCTGTTTTCTCGCTGCTTCTGTGTCTTACATGTTGATTCTTCCGGCGGCTGTTTTTGATTCGCTACGGATAAGATCGCCCAGCGCTGATTGGATAATACGCTCGTCGCTTCGAACGATTGCCTTCCCGCCATCGCCACAAGCGCGATTGAGCATGGCGACGACGGCCAGCGCCGCCGCCGACCGCGAGCGCTTCCGCGCCTTCCTGCGCGAGCACCGCTACGCGCCGCAGGGCCGACTGGCGCGCGCCGGAGAGCTGCAGGACCGCGACCTGGACGCGCTCATGCGGCCCGGCGTGGCGCCAGTGTGGCGCTGGGTCTGGCAGAACTTGCGTAGCGCCGAGGAGCTCGAGCGCGTGGCGCGCAGCGTGCGCGTGGCGCAGCGGCAGCTGGCGTCCAGCCAACGAGAGCGCCGCGAGGCCTCGCGCGAGGTCGAGCGGCTCGAAGCGCGCAAGGCACACACGCTCGAGGCGCTGCGCAAGGCGCGCGAGCGCGAGTGCGCGCTGCTCGCGAGCCTGGCGGCCGTCGAGGACGAGAAGCGCGCGCAGGCCGGAGCAGCCGCTGATCACAAGCAACGGCGCGCGTTGCAGCGTGCGTTCATGGGACAAAGCGACGCGACTGCGGCGCAGGTGATCGAGCACGTCGACCGCGTGCGCCAAGTCGCGACCCGCGATGGCGCTCCGCCGCTGGCGGTGGAGGCGACCGGCGAGTCGCGCGAGAGCCCAGTGGACGTGCTGCTGCGCGAGTACTTGCGGCTGCTGAACGCGAGCAGCGCGGCCGAGAGCGTCGAGTTCGGTGACCGCGACGTGGAGCATGTGCGGCAGTTCGGCGGTCCCGCGCTGCTCCGGTGGCTGCGCGAGGCCGCGAGTCGACCGGTGGACAGCGCGGCGGCGGTGCGTGGGGACGACACAGACGCGCAGTACGCCGCGCACGTGGAGGACCGCGCCGTGCCGACTCGCGACGCGCTGGATCAGGTGCGCGCGCACCTGCGTCGACACCAGAAGCAGCACATTGCGCGGTTCGCGGACGCGCAGGCGGCCTACGCGCGCGCGGCGCACCTGCGTCGTGAGCTAGCGGACGACGGAGTGGAGATGGCGACGGACTCGCTCGTCGCGCAGACAGTCGCGCTGGAGGAGAGCAACGCAGTCGAGCGCGCGGCCCTCACGGAGGCGGTCGACACGTACGCGAAGGCGATGGAGCGCGTCGAGGCTGCACGCGCGCGCAAGCTGGAGCTGGAACGCCAGCTCGAGATGGTTGACAGTTTCGAGCGACGGCAGCAACACGTGATCGACCACATCCGCGCCATGCATGCCGAGAATCAGCGCATGATGGGCGTGGTCGCCGCCAGGCAGATGGAACTGCGAGCGTATGCGCGCGAGCGCTTGCTAGAGCGGTTCGGCGGCGGGAGGAGCGAGAGACTGCTTCAGCAGCGGCGCACGTTGCTGACGGAGGAGCTGCGGCAGCTCGCGAGTGTGCGCCAGCGGCTCGACGAGTCGCTGGACCGAGCCTTTGTGCAGTCTGTCGCAATCGCAGGTGGTGGCGACGACAGCGGGGGTAATGGAGCGGCGCGGCCAGTTCAGAGCGGCCTTCTTCTCCCGTTCGCCGAGTTTTCGATCAACCAGCTCAAACATGACAACACTGGCGACCGCGGTGGCGCCTGTAGTACGGGATTGGACCGCGTTTTCCGCGCGCTTGAGGTGCCGCCGTACGGAAACTGGGATGCCTTGCTCCAACGACTGAACGCGCTCGAGGAGCGAAGCAGCACGGACCGAGTCGAAGCTGAAGTTGACTCGGCGGCAGCGGCGCTTACGCGAGAGCTGCAGGAGGAAGAGCGCGGCGACGCCGCACACACAAAAGCACGGGCGAGCGCGCTTGTCGACGAGCTGCGCCGAGTCTCCGAGACGATGGAGACCGCGTCGTTCCCGCTGCTAGAAGAGGCGAAACGCGCGAACCGTGAGACGAGTGACCGCATTGTGCCGCGACTGCGCGAGCTGGCGGACGACCTTGCCTCGCAGCGCGGATGGTCGATCAACATTTAGATCATTTGCTGGATGCGCGCATTGAACTGGTCCTCGAGGCGTTGGAGTTCCAGTCGCGCCTCGAGCAGAGTCGCGGCTGCAGTGTCCTTGTTGAGCGGCAGATCGTGGTAGACTGCGGCCAGTTCGTCGCGCAACGCGCGGTTCTCGATCTCCAGCGCCTGGCACTCCTGCGTGTGACGCACGCAGTGAGGGCGTAGCACATCGACCGCCTCCACAGCCGATCGACTCCCACCCTTACCTTATCAAGCGCGTCCAGGTTGCGGTGCTCCATTCTGCCATGGTGATACCATCACGTCACACGTGCGTGCGTCACCTCTCCGTCCACCGGTACTAGCAACAGGTCGTCATGTGTCCGTGTCATCACTGCGCCATACCTATCCTGGACGTGGTCGAACGCCGCGTCCTGCAGTGCCTTCTGCAGCACTTCCTGTCACCGCATGCGTATGTTAGCCCCTCTTATCCCCACACATTGCTCCATGTTCGCAGTGAAGCTGGCCGCTACTTCAGCACGCACCACTTGTGCTTCGCTGGCGCGACGCTGCTCGTCGTATTCGACTGCGCGCTGCTCCATCACGACCGAGTTTTCTGCATGTCCAGCGCTTCGATTGGCCCCACAAATACACCATTTCGAGAATGACGCCGAGTCCTACCGTGCTGCTCGCGCTCCTCCGCGGCGGCGTCCAGCTGGCGTCGCGTGGCGATGAGGTCCTGCCACTCACGCTGCAGCTCGTGCGACTGGCGGTGCGCTGCGCTCGACGCCGCGCGCAGCTCGTCCGCTCTGGCTTCCGCCATATTTACAACAGACTGGAGATCCCCCATGGCTTCCAGCATCGCACTTGCGCTCGGTCGGCGCAGCCTGAGGACCGCCGCCGTCTCGGACAGCACGTGGAGGTACAGCTGGCCGTCCTATTGGTGCCGCAAGCGCGTCAGCGCGCCGAGATGCACGGTTTGGCGCCAGGTGGGGCGCGCACCTTGGACAGATCATCCTCGAGCACCCCGGTACGCCGCAACAGCTCGCAGTAGCGCCGTGTAGCAAGCGCGTACTCGCTGCCCATGCGCCGCGTCGCCGTCTCTCGCTCGCTCATGGCCAATGTGGCAGCGGCGACACTAACACCGAGAAAAGCGGCATCTGCGAAAGCCTTTCTGAATGCATGCAAGGCCCTCTAATATAGACATAAAGTGGTATTCACGTATTGAATGCCTGTGGTATATCATAACCCGTGGAAGTCAAAGGGAAACAGTCTGCGAATAAATCCGCCGCACCTCGCTTCACCGACGACTTTCAAAGGACGGCAAGGAAGAACCGAACGCGCGGCATCGCCGCGTCCCGGACGAGCTCCTGTCGCTCTCCGGGCCCTTCTTGACGGACGATCCAACGTGCCGGTCGCTCATTTGCTCAAGCGGCGGGGGCACATCCAAGCGCCGCCTCTAAGACGCCGACGTGGAGCTGCGCCTGACGCCGAGAAAGACCGCGCGGGATGGCAACCGGCGACGCAGCGAAACCCGCCGGGGACACAGCCGACGGAAAATCGCGCGGAGAGTTCAAGGAGCGGGAGGCGGAGCTGCTGCGCGAGCTGTCAGCGCTGTACACGAAGCTGAATCAGGTGCGCGAGAAGCGGGCCAAGGCAGAGCTCGAATCGACGACCGGCACAGGTGGAGACGCTGAGGATGGAACGGGCGGGTCGCGTCGCCGGCGGCGCGTGCTGCTCGTGACGCGCTCGCTGCCCTTCCGCCTGATCTCAGAGGACGCACAGTCGCAATGGCGTGCCGAGTTCGAAGAGCACGCGCGGCGCGCCGACGGCGCGATGGAGACGTATCTTTGCCTGCATGAGCACTATGACTGCGTCTGGGTCGGTTCTGTGCATGGCGAGATCGACGCGTCGGAGCAAAGCACGCTGCGCGAGCAGTTGCTGCAGGAGCGCAACTACTTTCCCGTTGTGCTCGACCCCAAGCGCGAGACGTTGTTCTACCAGGGCTTCTGCCAGACCGTTCTGTGGCCGCTGTTCCATTCGTTCCCACCGACGACCGACGACCAGCTCATGACGCACGAAATGGACATCGCGAGCACCGCTTACGGACCGGAAGATGACCACAGTATGGAGAAGATGTGGCAGGCGTATGTAGCCGTCAATCAGGCCTTTGCAGACGCGGTTCAAGCAGTTTACGAGGAAGGAGATCTTGTCTGGGTGCAGGGTTACCATTTGGCGCTCGTGCCGCAAATGGTGCAGAACCTGTTCCCGAACGAACAGATCCACATCGGGTATTTCATGCACATTCCGTTCCCGTCGGCCGAGCTGTATCGGATTTTGAACTATCGCGACGAGATATTGACGGGTATCCTCGGCGCCGACCTTGTTGGGTTCCAGACGTACGAGTACGCGCGTCACTTCCAGAGCGCGTGTGTGCGCTTGCTGGGACTTGAGAGCAGCCACAAGGGCGTCGAGTGGAATGGACACTTCGCGCGCGTGACGATTTGTCCCGTTGGCATCGATGCCGACAGATACGTGTCGTTGATGCAGTCTGACCAGGTTCAAGAAGGACGGCAACAATTGGCGAGCCAATTTGCGGGGAAGAAGCTCCTGCTTGGTGTCGATCCATTGGACCTCACGAAGGGACTCGTGCACAAGCTTCTTGCCGTCGAAGAACTGTTTACGTTGCGTCCGGAATTGGCCAAGGAAGTGGTGTTTTTACAAATTGTCACGGGCTCGTCTTCCTCTTCGACCTCGTTGACGTCAGCGTCGTCTTCGCTGACTGCAGAGTCGTTTTCGTCGTCGTCGGCTATGGCATCATCATCGTCTGCGTTGGTTCTCGGCTCTCAAGTGGAAGCATTGGTCTCACGGATCAACAGCAAGCTGCAAGATGTCGGCGCCGAGATGCCAGTCCAGTATCTAAACAAGGAGATCGCGGCGGAGGATCTGGTCGCTCTGTATTCACTGGCGGACACGCTGGTGATTACCCCCGTTCGCGACGGGATGAACACAATACCGTTCGAGTATGTCGTGTGCCGAGAAGCCGTGGGTCAGCATGCTCGCGTCGTCCTAAGCGAGTTCGCCGGATGCGCACAGTCACTTGGCGGCGCCATCCTTGTGAACCCATGGAACACAGAAGAAGTCGTGGCGGCGCTCGCTCGCTCGTTACAGAGCGATGACGACGACGAGGTCATGCGGCAGCACCAGCACATGTACAGTTATGTGAGCACCTTCACGTCTCGGCATTGGGCTGACAACTTCCTTGAACAACTGCGGGAATGCAGCGAAGAGAACGCGGCGGCTGTATCTGGTCGAGAGCTCAGCCGTCGTGACATGACGTCTGCGTACGCGCGATCATCCCGTCGACTGATCTTCCTCACATACGAGGGTGTTCTCGCTCCAGAAGCGTCGATCCCGGAGCTCGCGTACCCGCCGCAGGAGTTGATTTGGCAGCTTTCCATGCTCACAAGCGACCCGCGCAACACAGTCGTGCTGGTTACTGCACGCAGTACTGCAGTGTGCGAGCAGTGGTTTGCTGGTTTGTCCGGCAACGTCGTCCTCGCGGCCGAGTATGGCGTCTACGTGAAATGGGTTGGCGACTCAAGCGGCTGGCACTGTATGGTGCCGAACCTGGATGTGAGCTGGTGGGAGCATGTGCTGCCGTTGCTCGAGTACTACACGGAGCGAACCCCTGGCGCGTTCATCGAACGGAAAGGCAGCTCGATCGCTTGGCACTATCGAGACTGCGACTTGGATCACGGTCTGTGGCAAGCCAGTGAGTTGCTTGTGTCGCTGCGCGAGATCACGCGGTCTCTTCCCGTGGCAGTGTGCCCAGGCAACCGCCTGTTGGAAGTGCGTCCACAGAAGGTGAGCAAGGGCTCGCTGTTCGAGCGCGTGTGGGAGTTCATGAATTGGTCGTCGCTGTTTCCCGACGACCCACCCGTGACGACCGAATACTTTGGCGACGTGGTGACGCCGACGCTGTCGCCGTTTTCGACTCCGCGTGGTGCGTTCCCGACCAGTTACAAAGAATGGAAGATGAAGAATAGCGGGGACGAAGTGAACCCATTCAGTGTGCCTAACCAGCTCGACTTCGGCACCGCGGGTGGACATTCACCGGAATCTGAAGAAGCGGAAGAGTCTGGTGTTGTGACACACCGTGTTCACCATGAAGTAATTCTTGCATCTGAAGACTACCAACCGGTGGACTTTGTGCTTGTCATCGCGTCAGGGGACGACCGCATGGACGAAGATCTCTTTGCAGTGTTGGTGCCGCCTCCGATCGATTTGGAAGCATATTGCTTGCAGTTGGAGAAGGACGAGATGATGGAAGAGAGCATGTCTGACGCACCGATGTACAACAGCAGTCGCGGTGGCACCGGCTTCGACGATCTGGATGATGTAGCGGACATTACGACCATGAGCTTCGGGAGCGAGTCAGTTCACGGACAATCGCTCGGAATATCGAGTGACTTGAATATGCAGGATCTCCCTCGGACGAGTTCGAGTTACAGCGATGAGCACCGCAACAGTAGCTCGAATCTCACTGGCGGAGCAGCAGCTCCGTCGTCTCCCAACTCTGTAATTGGGTATCGACGACGGTCAGACCGTGATATCATTGGAGGTTCAGTGCCAAGCAGCTTGAATGCCAACGACATGCTGCTGTCCGACCGACTCACAGCGCTGGCGCGACTGCCTCCGCGCGGGACGACGCCAGACGCAGACTTCTTGGCGCTAGGGGAGAACATGACGAAACTCACACCAGTGGCCAAGACCTCGGTTTCGGAAGACGCGGCCAATATGTTCCCGCGCACACTGCTGGCGACGCTGTCGAATGCGAGACGCGAAGAAATCACGGAGAAAAGCAAGTTCACCCCTCGCCGCGACTTCCCACCGTCCGCCGCGCTATTCAAGGCCATGCGCACCAAGTATGGGGACAAGATCGGACTGCACAAACTGCCGGATACACCCGCTGCATGCTGGGCACTCGTGTGCCCACCGACTGCACGTGCCAAGCTGGAAGACGGTTCGGTCGATGGAGAGGTGGCGGCTGGCGGCGCTGTACGACGCGTGAGCTCGGACCGCCGCGAGTTGTCCGCGTTATCGACGATTGGCGGAAGCATACAGCGATCTCCGTCGGAAGATGCGATAGCACGTCTGCCTGACGTGGAGATAGAGGAGAACGCAGTGGGAAGTGCGACGGGGGAGAGCTTCGTGAGCTTCACAATGTCGGCGGGGGACTTTGAGGAGGCATCATCACCGGACAAGAGGGGCAACTTGGGCAAGGCGGAACGTTCTGATCTACGCGAGCGAGACGAATCCACGGAAGAAGAGGAGCAGTATCGGTTCCCCGTGAACACGTTTGTGTGCACGCTGGGACGCAAGCTCTCGCAAGCGCCGTACTATATAAAAAACTCAGGCGACCTCTTCCAGCTGCTGCACGAGATGGGCATGAGCAGCCACATTCGGCGGCAGCGCTTGCTGTCACTGGGCAGCCCGCTCGCGCTCGACAAGCTGCAAGCTATGGAGTAGCGCGTCACGCAAGACCCTTGATGCGGAGCATGCCAATGGCTTTGCCGATCCCGGTGCGGCGCGTATACTCTTCGGCTAGTAGGACCAAGGCATAGGTGAGCAATAGCCGCGTGGCCCGTGAGCAGCCAGGATCAGATTACCGCACCATTTTGGTCACACAGGAGATAGAGCCACTCGCCGGCGAAGCGCTTGACGTCCGTGTGGAGGCACGTGAGGAAGAACTGCAAGTGGGTGAAGAGGAAATCTGCGCGCCGAGCCTGCCGCGACTCTTGCGTCGATTGGGGAGGAAGGACGGCGGTGCGAAAGAAGGTGGGGATGGCGCTCGGACTGCCCGGGAGCGTGAGATTGTGGCACAGGATGAGAATCGGCAGCATGTCCTCGATAGGGCTGACGGGAACAGCGTAAGCAGAAAAAGCGGTGATGAGTATCTAGCAGGTCGCGGCTTGCTGTCAGCGACACACTGACCTTGCTTTCTCGACGCGGACTGCGACGAGCATGGTCTCGAGATGGTCGAGGATGGCGTCGAGTGGGCTGTCGATGCGCTGCTGATCGACGAAGCTGGCGGTGAGCGCAGGCGGAAGGAACATGAAGACCTCGACCACACGGTTCTTGACGTCGATGGACGCGTGGCTGCCCAGGATGAAGAGCAGGAGCCCACCGAGGCTGCGTCGGCCGGCCGCGTGCGTAGTTAGTGAGTGAAGCAGCAGTGCGCACTTTGGGGCATGACGTACCGGTGTGTGGTCTCGAGAACGGCGGCGCTGGCAGCCGTGTCGCCGTTGCTCCACTTGATATCGTTAACGAGCACGGCGACCAGCTTGAGCATCTCGACCAACAGGCTGTCAACCGGCTTCGTGCGACCTCGCTGCTGGTCTGGATCATATACAGCGTAGCAAATCGTCTACGAGTGGGGCGAAAGCCGAACGGAGTCAGCGTTGAGAAGATCAATTGGGGATGCATCCTGCTGTCACGGGTACACACCGTGTACAGAAGATTCCAGGCGTCGAGTGACTGCGACAGCGCGCGTGTGACGGCCGAGCAGTCGCACGCCACGAGCAGGATCTTCCACACAAGCACCAGCGACGATGCTGGACCCTGGAGACCTGCAAGCGCGAGCACCCGCGGGACGAACGCACCGCTCTCGCTGTCGCCATCGGCAAGCAAGCCGGCGACGAACTCTGACCGCGAGTACACCGAGTTGATGACGCACTTGAGCGCTTCTCCTCGCGTTCCCCAGCCAAACCTCGCTGTCTCTGCTACCGCGAGGAGCCGGTCGAGTGTCGCTGAAGTGAGGAGAGCATCGATGCCGCGGCGGTCGCGCATGAAGACTCGACATGCTGACAAGAGCGGCTCTATCCATGGAGGCACAGCGGTGTCAGGTGTCCGAGCGAAGGCTGGCGTGGACGCCACGGGCTACCTGCTTTGTCTTCGAGCTCAGGACCACCGTCTTCCGATATTGTGCAGGCCTTCATTGCGTCGAGAATATTGGAGACGACTCGCTCACGCGTCGGCACGTCATCGAGCGTCGCTAGTGCCGGCATCTCGACGTGAGATCAAGCGCTCGATGTGGCGTCTCCGATTCGCGCACTCGACGCACCCTCGTCGGTTGCCACGGCGGCGGCAAACGCGTCCACCCACTCTCCCACGTCAGCGTAGTCGTCCAAGGTGCCGAGCGCCAGCATCTTCAGTCGCACGAGTCCGCGCAGTCTGCGTTTGCTGCCGACCTGCATGGTGCCGCGAAGCGACGTTTGCTCGAGCGGAGGGCAGCCATTTCTCTGTAGCCAATCAGAGCGCTCATCGGGCGGAGTGTCCACGAATCGAAGGGCAGCGAAGCGGACGGAGAGCGGATCCACTTTCTCGCCTCTTTGATTGGCTAACAAGCGATCCACATTTTAGCCACTCACCACCGACCACTTGGACCGGTCGTGCGTCACGCTCGGCAACATGGCATGACTGCTCGGACCGGCACTAGACAACAAGACTCGAAGCTGATAAGCGAGCCGATCGGCGCCTCCCTCCTTTCTCTCGGCGATGAAGTGGCTCTCAGTCCTGGTGGCGGCCCTGGCGGCGGCGGCGACGGTGACGGTGCAGGCCAAGGACGATCTGCCGGCGGACGCGCAGCTGCGCATCGGCGTCAAGTTCCGGCCGGACGAGTGCGAGCAGAAGAGCGAGGTGGGCGACGTGCTGTCCATGCACTACACGGGCACGCTGCGCAAGGATGGTTCCAAGTTCGACTCGAGCCTCGACCGCAACACGCCCTTCGAGTTCCCGCTCGGCGCCGGCCGCGTCATCAAGGTGAGCTCGCGCGGTGGCGACGCGTGCGCGTCAAGTGCTGGAGCTGGCGACTGACGCGACCTGCACTTCGTGCTGCTACTGCTGCTCTCGCTGCTGGTGAAATGCAGGGCTGGGACCAAGGGTGAGGCATTCTGTCCCGCCTCGCCACATAACTCTCGTAGCAGACAGAGACTGACTGTCGTTGTCCGAATGCGTCGCGAACACCGCAGCTTGGTCGGCATGTGCGTCGGGTACGTCGCATCACGTCGCATCACGTCGCATCACGTCAAATCGCGCCGCTCTCCGCTTTCGCGGATCCGGGTCCGACTCGCGTGGACTGACTTGGCTGTCGTGTTGCTGCTGTGCGACGGACTGCAGTGAGAAGCGCCGGCTGACGATCCCCTCGGGTCTGGGCTACGGCGCGCGCGGATCCCCGCCCAAGATCCCGGGCGGCGCCACGCTCGTCTTCGACGTCGAGCTGCTCGAGATCAAGCGCAAGAGCGACGAGCTGTAGGCGCCGCACCGACCCGCCGGCTACTGCCAAGGCGTCGGGTGTCACGTCGAGGGCCGTCGCGTCGGCCGCGGATGGTCTTCACGCGCGAGCCCGGCGCGGCTCTATATACTTGCGTTGTGTAAACCCTCCCACGGCACGCGCAGTCGTAGTATCTGCATGCATACAACTCGCAAGTGTTTCGCCCCCTGCCACTCGCCTCGACCTTTGCATACAAACGCCAAGTCATTCATCTCTCGCCTCCCTTCGCGAATCGTCGCAAGCCATGGAGCCGGCAGCGCAACCGCCGCCGCCCAAGAAGCGGCGCCACCGCTCGCCCTCGCGCGCCGACATGTCCCCCGCGCATATGCCGCCGCCTGCGCCGGGCGTCGGGCAACGCACGCGCGCGCGCTTCTCGGCCGGCGAGATGCAGCGCCAGCTCGAGGCACTGGCGCGCGCCGGCGCGGTCGAGTCGGCCGAGATGCTGGCGCTGCTGCTGATCTCGGCGGCCGAGCAGGAGCCCGCGGCGCTGCAGCTCGGCGCGGCCGCAGCCGAGCGCTTCCACGCGCGCACCTTCGAGCTGGCGGGCGACCTGATGGAGCGCAAGCGCGAGCTGCGGCGCGCGCTGGTGCGTCATGTCCCCTTGCCATTCCCGCCACTTCCGCACTTTTCCGCGGTCGGTTGACCTTGACGTTGCCCTTGGCGCGGACGCGCGCTCGGCCCACAGGAGTACTACGCGCGCAGCCAGCGCCGCCTCGCGCGCGCGGACCCGTCGGACGAGGCCGCGGCCGCGACCGAGCTGCTCGCGCTCAAGACCGCGCGGTGCCACGAGCAGCTCGGACAGGCGCAGGCTGCGATCGACGCGGTACGTGGCGCTCCCGCGCCGCGCGCTCCGTGTAGGGGAGCGTGCTGAGCGTGTACACCTCTCTCGTGCGCACAGCTCGAGGCCGTGGAGCCCTCGCGGCGGTCGCTGCCGGCGCTGCTGCTGCTCGGGCGGCTGCTGCGCGGCGAGGGGCTCGCGCGCGAGGCCGAGCAGTGCTTCGCGCGCGCGCTGCGCCTCAACCCGTACGCGCTCGAGGCCGCTGTGGCGCTGGCCGAGCTCTCGGCCGCGCGCGAAGCGGCTGCTGCCGCCGCGGGCAAGCAGCAGCAGTGCGAGGAAGCGGAGACACCCGAGGCGTCGGACGGAGACGCGGCGGAGGTTCAAGAGGCCGTGCCGGCCGCCGAGGACGCGCCGTGGATGGCGCAGCTCGCGCTCGCGCATGCGGACGCCGCGCGCGGGCGGCTGCAAGGTGAGGGAGAGGGGAGGGGGACGCGCGAGTCGCGGATCGCGGGTCGCGGGTTGCTAACTGGAGGCGCGCGGCACTGACCGGCGATGCTCCGCTGCGTGCGCGCCGCAGCCGCGCTCGACGGCTTCTCGGCGCTCGAGAAGCGCTTTCCAGGCAACCTGGTCACGCTGACGCAGCGCGCGCGGCTGGAGCTCGAGCTGGAGCACCTACCGGGTGCGCTGCTGCTCTTTCAGCGCGCGCGGCAGCGGGAGCCGTTCGCACTGGCGCACGCGGACGCGATGGCCGACTGTCTGCGTCGGCGCGCGCTGCGGGCACCGGGCCGCGCGGGCGGTGCGGCGGCCGCGCAACAGCTGAACGCGCTCGTGCGCGAGCTGCTGGACGTGAGCGACGCGCACGCCGAGCCGTGGCTGGCCGCGGGCTTCCACGCGGCGCTCAAGGGCGAGCTCGAGACGGCGCTGCAGTTCAGCGAGCGCGCGCTGGCTGTTGGTGGCGCGGCGGGCGGCCCAGCGCGCGCGCAGCTGCTTCGCGGAGAGCTGCTGCTGCAGCTGCGGCGGCCCGAGCGCGCGCTCGCGGCCTTCCAGGCGGCCTGCCGTGCGCTGGGCGGCGGCAGCGGCGGCGCAGCCAGCGCGCTGGACGCGCACTCGGGCGTCGTGCTGAGCCTCTGCGAGCTGTGCGCGCTGGGCGAGTGGGAGCGCTTCCGCGAGGCCGTGGGTGCCGCGCGTCGCGCCGTGCAGCTCTTCCCAGCACGCGCGCAGAGCCACACGCTGCTCGGCCGCGTGTACGCGCTGCGCAGCGAGCACCGCGAGCGCGCCGGCCGCGCACTGCGCCGCGCGCTGGCGCTCGAGCCGCGCAATCTGCTGGCGAGCTTCGCGCTGGCCGACCTGCTCGTGGCCGAGGGCCGCGCGCACGCCGCCGTCGAGCGCCTGGCGCCGCTGGCCGACGTGCAGCCCGAGCGCGAGGACGTGCTCGCCAAGCTCGCGCACGCCTACGTGCTGGACCGGCAGCTGCCGGCCGCCATGGCCACGCTGCTGCGCGCGCGCGCGCTCTTCCCTGACTCGGGCGACGTCGCGCGCGCGCTCGAGCGCGTCGAGCGGATGCTGCGCGGAGAGGACCCGGAGGAAGCTGGCGCGCTCGAGGGCGCCACGGACGCCAGCGACGACAACTGACGCGGCGGCCAGGTGCGCCGCCTCGACCCTCTCGGCCATGCCTCGCTCTGCTCATAGTATGGTATATTGCTCTAATGCGGCCGCGCCGCGCCGCGCTCGCTAGTGCACGAACTGCGGCTGCGCGACGCCGTCCTCGCCCTCGAAGCTCGAGTCGAAGTAGACCTTCTGCGGCTGCTCGAAGCCGTTGAAGTCCGAGCCCGCGGCGCTCGTGTACGCCCCCATGTCGGGGAAGAGGACCCACTGGCCGACGTCCAGCAGCGGCATGCGCACCTCCTTCATGATGCAGTCCATGCCGTCGCACGTCGGCCCCCAGAGGCTCGCGGGCAGCAGCGGCCGCGCCGCGCGCGCCTCGTCCGCGACCACGACTGGCCGCAGCGTCGGGTGGTCGTACACGACGCAGTTGAACGACCCGTACAGCCCGTCGTTGACGAAGTACATGTAGTTGGGGGCGTCCGCGCTCGCGGCGCCCGCGGCCGTCGGCGCGAGCTTGCGGCCGATCACGTTGACCGCGAGCGTGTGCGACGCGGCCGCGAAGAACCGGCCGGGCTCCGAGATGAGGCGCACGCCGCTGGTGGCCGGGAAGTGCACGTCGAGCGCGCGCGCGAGCGCGGCGGCGCACTCGCCGAAGCTCATGGCGCCGAGGTCCGAGCCCGGGAAGCCGCCGCCGACGTCGAGCAGCGACAGGGACAAGCCGGCGGCCGCGCCGAGGTCGAAGGCCGCGCGCGCGCGGCGCACGGCCGCCTCGTAGGCCTCGACGCTGTAGCAGCCGCTGCCGACGTGGAAGCTGACGCCGACCACGTCCGCGCCGAGCTGCTTGGCGGCGCGCAGGATCTCGGGCACGTCGTGCATGGCGGCGCCGAACTTGGAGCCGAGCCGGCAGACGGCCTTGGAGTCGTCGACGTGCAGGCGCAGCACGAGCTGCGCGTCCGGCGCCAGCGCGCGCACCTTGCGCACCTCGTCGACGCTGTCGAACGTCATGAGGCGCACGCCGCGCGCGCGCGCAAAGGCCACGTGCGAGCCCTGCTTGACTGGGTTGGCGTAGATGACGTCCTCGGGCGCGGCGCCGGCGCCGAGCACCGCGCGGATCTCGCTCTGGCTCGCGCAGTCGAAGCCCGCGCCGAGGCGCGCCAGCGCGCGCACGAGCTCCGCGTCCGGGTTGCACTTGACGGCGTAGAAGGGCCGCACGCGCGGCAGCAGCGCGTGCCACAGCGCCAGCCGCCGCGCCACGGCGCTCGTGTCGACCACGAAGAAGGCGTCCGTGGTGCCCGAGGCCGCGATGTGCCGCTGGATCTGCGCCGCCGCCGCCGGCTGCAGCCCGCACGCGTCCGCCGACGGCGCGCCGGGCGACGGCCGCCCACCCGCCGACGTCGAGTAGGGCACGGGCGCCGGGCCTGCGCCGCCCGCGAGCTCCGGCAGGACCGTGCAGGTCGCCAGCGTCGACTGCGCGCGCGTCAAGGCCGCGCCCATGCGCGCGCGCGCCATGCTCGCGCTCGGGCTCGCGCGCGCCAGTGCCGCCGCCGACTTGCGCAGGGAGAGGAGGGTCGCGGCCATGGTGAGTGGGCTGGGGACGACGGGATCGGGGCCGGGACGGCTGGGTGGCGTGCGACCGAGGCGGGCGATCGAGAAGTGAGGGGCCGTCGCGGTCGGTCGGGCTGCCCGCCGGCCTGCCGTGTCTGGGGAAAAAAGAAGCGAAACGGCAGGAGCTGCGAGCGACCGAGCGAGCGACCGAGCCGCTGCTAGCCGGGCCGAGGGCGGGACGGACGCGGTCGACGCGGTCGGTTTTGCGGGCCCTCAATGGACGCGAGGCGGCCCACGCGTTGGTCGTGCCCATAGTGGCGGCGGGTATCGCGCGGACCACCTGGTGCCCTCCATGCGCTGGTTTGTCGTCGCGCGGCGCGAGACTCGTCGGCTTTCGAGCCAACAATAGGGGCGGTCCCGCGCACTTGGGATTTGTATGCCAGCGCGCTTGTTTGACAAGATTGGTCGTGTGCGGGTAGGGTTTCGAGCACCTTCATTTTCGACCCAGAATGGCGGCTCGTCGCGGAAACATCTCTCGCTTCAGAGAATGGAAAACAGTACGTGAATGATCAAAATCAGTGCACCCACGTTTTCACCGATTGGCTCTTCCCGGTAATGGAGCCCTGGCAAATCTAGCGCGATGGGACATGTCCGGAGGAGCGACCGAGCCAATCACGTTGCGGGAGCAGCCGTCAAGAGGCCAATTATGTCCTCGAGTCGCTGCGGTCATCTGAGCCTCGAATCACTGAAAGCAATGCTTTGTCGAATCAAGAGAACGACCACCAATCCGACACTGAATGCATGTATGATGAGGTATTTTTAGCTTCAAGTTGAAGCCAAAGATCGTTCGTCCCGATTTAGTCCGCGCGCAGCTCAGTTCAAAGTAATGTGGTCCGCAGCCTCGCGCCTGCCTGACGGCCTGCGTTTATTCAATGCGCGGCCAAACGCGAGTCCGTTGCGCCCGCCCTCCGTCGCATGGACAAAAAGGGATCTCCGCAACGGCCGCCGCTATTCTCGAGCGAGGCGTTCAGGCACCTGCCTCCGTCGAGTCAACAGGAGCCAGAAATACCCGCGCGCGATTCAGAGAGCGCAACAGGCGTAAGGACGCACGTGCGGACGGGACGATCGACAGACCAACCGATCCTTCTTCCGCCCGCCCAGATCGCACCCCTCCGTCCTTGCCGTTTCGCGCGCAGCGCGTGCGCCGCGCTCGCTCGGAGAAAGCGATCGATGGCGCCGTTGCTCTGGATACGCATATCCAGAATATATTTAGCCTCGGTTGAACGGGTTGAAGCCGCCGCTGCAATTCGCGGCGCGGTGCTTGCTGCCTGCCCGCACCTCGATTTCGCTTGCTCGCTCGTCAAGTCAAAATTGGAATTGTCGCGATTTCTGAAGTTTACGCGCGTGTCTTTGCCGCGTTGTTCCGGTGACTCGACGACCAGTCATGCCGCGTCATGCCTCGGTGACGCCTCGGTGACGTGCATCACGAGCGTGGGGGCCGCCCGAGGGTCCTTGCGCCGCGCGTGGACGCGCCTTGCAGCGCCTTGGTCGCGCTCGCATTGAGATCCACGGCCAGATGGGGCCACACCTCAGCAGCCAGTCGAGGGAATCTATTCGGTAATCTATTCCAGGTCCGATCACAGAGGAAGCTCCTGGCGGTTTCGCGATCTGCGAGCGTGTGGGGACGAAAGCCGCCCGTATCAATCGCCCAAGGCATCCAGGACGCGCAACGATGGAGCGGCAGAAGAGCACCAGCAGAGCGCGAGCGGGCGAGCGAGCGAGCGAGGGTATTTTTACGCCAAAGAGAGGTTTCCAGTCCGCCCACTGGCACTGGGAAGCCACGCAGACCTCGCTGAGGACGTGCGTGAGCGAGCCCAGCCAGAGCGTAACGAGTGCATGGCGGTTGCTGCGCCGGGCGTCGCCGCGCTAGGGAATGCATGGGTGAATGAATGAATGTACTCACTCCAACGCCGCCTCCCGCTTCCTCCTCCCGTGACGTCACTCGCGGCAGTGTGCGCAGTGGCGGCGACGCGTTCGGTGCCTGGTCTCTGTGCGGCGCGAGCGCGTCACGACCGCCGGGCGACTCGCGCTGGCGCCTGCCTGCCTCCGCTCTCGACGGCCATGGATCGACTCGCAATGAACAGACCGCGAGGCAATCGGTCGCGGCGCAAGTTGCTGCAGCCTGCCTGCCTGCTGCCTGCCTGCCTGGCTTGATGCACGGAAGGACGGACGGGCGGGCGGGTCGAGAAGCTCAAAGCCTCCAAGCGACCTGATAAAGTCAAACTGCTTACGCGACCGCCACGCGAGCGTCGCGTCGATACTGAGTTCAAGTGTGTCGGCGCTGCCGCGCGTCTCTCGAGACCAGCACTTGGCTCCAGTATACCGCCGCCCGTGCCTCTGCATCCTGCCTGTCCCAAGGCGAGAACAGTGGCGCGGGCTCAGACATGCAGCGCGCAGAGGCCAGATTGCTGGACGCCCGCCCGCCCGTCCGCCATCGGACGAACACACTGACGCGAGAGGCGACAAGTCGAGGCGAGGAGGCGAGGAAGCCCTGCCGTCCGTCCGTCACTCCCGCTTTCGCCGGCTCGGACACACTGCTGGCATAGTGGGAACCAGCACATTCCTTGTGCTCTTGAATCGTCGGGCACGGTACTCCCCCGCCCGTCTTTGGTGCTTGGGTGCTCGAGCGCGTCCCGTCCCCGCGTACGTTGCGACCGGCGGCCCGGCCCGTTGCAGTCCGTCGACGTCACTCGCGCGTCCGTCCATCCCCGCGCGTCCCCACCCAACACCGCCCGCATCCCCGGATCCCGTCGATCCATTGACCCATTGGTCCATCGCTCCGTTCGTCGGTCCGTCGGT
>JAADYC010000473.1:0-19430 GCA_023338135.1 Phytopythium kandeliae | reverse complement strand
GAGGACGCGTGCGCGTGGTTTCAACGTGGCGGTGAGATCGCCGGTCATCCCGTACTTCGAGTCGGTGCCAAGACGCTGGACAAGCGTCCTGGCGGAGAAGTTTTCCTATTCTTTAAAGGACGCTCGCGCACGAAGCAATCAGGCGCTACCACGTCCTAGGAGGCGTCGGCCGAGCAAAGAGAGAGAGAGAGAGAGAACGAAGGGATATGAAGAGCGCGAGCGGGTCCAGATAGCCAGCGAGCCACGAGCGGCCGCGCTTCGCCGAGGAGCGCGGGGGCGCGAGCGCCAGCGCGACCAGCGGCGTCTAAGCCTCCTTCTTGACGTCCAGCGACTCGAGCGCCTTGGCAGCCTCGTCGCCGGCCGACGTGTCGGCGGCGTCGGCGCCCGCCTCGAGCGCCTTGTTGTTCTTCTTGGCGTCGTCGTGCGCCTCCTTGAACTTCTGCGCGTTCTCCGCGTTCGCGAAGCGGAGCGCGAACGTCTGCGCCTCGACCACGCCCTCGGCGAAGTCGTAGCACGTGAACACCCACGCGCGGTCGCTGCCCATGTTGGGCGACAGCTCCGTGCGCGACTCCACCAGGTGGTTCACCAGGATCTTGTGCGTCTTCTCCTGGCGCATGAGCAGGCGCACCTTCTGGTGCTCCTTGTGCTTGAGGAAGCGCACATCGCCCACGCCGCGCTCGCACCACGTCTTCTTGCCCGTGCCCTTGTCCAGCAGCGACTCGCGGAAGCAGAACGCCTTGGCGCGGCTGTCGCCAACCAGAGGAGCGCACACAACGTCAGCGGCCGCGCCCGTCAGACTCGCAAGCAGCCAGCCGCGCAAGCCCGGCGCACTCACATCTTGAAGACGACCTCCTCGTCCTCCTCGCCGGTCGTCACCTCCACCTCGTCGAGCTTCACCACAGGCTCGAAGTACGCCTGCGGCTCCTCCGACTCGGGGTCCTTGTCGGCCTCCTCGGCCGCCGGCTTGGGCACCACCTCCTCCTTCTTCTCCTCCGTCGACATGCTGCTGCTGCTGCTACTCCTGCCTCCTGCGCTCCGCCCGACCGATCGATCGATGGCCGATCTCGACTGGTGGGCAGCCGCTGGCACGCACACGGCCTTCTCTTCTCTCCCCCTCAACCTACGATTTGGAATAAGGTTTTTCGCAGAGCCGGTTTGCACCTCGCGGAACCTTTGCTTTGTTATGCAAGGTTTTTCAACGATCGGAGCGTCCGGATCGAAGGCGTGGACCGAAGCCGCTTTTCGATCACGGCTCAGCCTCGCATCCGGATAAATGCGTATACTCTCCCTCTGATACTTGATTCCGAGCAGTTGCCAAGCAACGCGCAGAAAAGCTCTAGCGCTCCAATATCAACCCAATCGGAATGCGAGAAATGCCGCTTGCTTTCTCCTACGCGCTCCCCTTGGCGCCGCCCTTGGCGCCGCGGCGACCCGTGGCTGACGGCCGCGGCGGCGACGGCGACGGCGACGGCAACAGCAGCAGCTCCTTGGCCTGCTCGTCGCCGAAGTACGCGCGGTGGCTGCGCGCGTCTCGGAGGAGAGCGCGCCACGCCGCGCTCTGCTCCAGCAGGCGCGAGTTGCCCAGGATCCAGAGGCTCGCGCGCGCGCGCGTGATGGCCACGTTCATGCGGCGCTCGTCGGCCCAGAATGCGTCGGCCGAGCCGTCGCCAGCTCCTCTACGCTTGGCTTTGTGCTTGCCGCCGCGGCCGCGCCCGCCGGCGCTCGTTCGCACGCACGAGTAGATGATCACGTCCTTCTCGCGGCCCTGGAACCCGTCCACCGTGTTGACCTCAATGGCCAGGCGCGCGCCGAGCTCGCGCTCGAGCTGCGCCAGTCGCGCGCCGAGCTCCAGGATCTGCTGCTTGTATGGCGCGATGACGCCGATCGCCTTCTTCCACTCGAGCTGCGGGAACTGGCGCACGAGCGCGCGCACGAGCAGCACGACGAGCTCCACCTCGCTCAGGTTGCGCAGCGACGTCGAGCCGCTCACCTGGCTCTGCGCGCCGCCGGCCACGTCGATGAACGCGAACGGCCGGAACGGCTCGCGCGCGTGGAACGCGCGGGCTCTCGAGCGCGCGAGCTGCGCGTCCTGCACGAGCTTGCCGTCGTAAAAGTACGCCGACGGGAAGCGCGCAATGCCCGGGTGCATGCGGTACTGCCGCGTCAGCAAGCGCACGCGCGAGCCGCGCTCGACGAGCCGCTGGAACAAGCTGCGGTCGTACCCGATCGCGACGAGCCGCTTGGACAGCACGGTCGCCGGCAGCTGTCGGTGGTCGCCCACGAGGATCGTGCGGTGCGGCCGGAACTTGAACGGGATGAGCGCGCTCGCCTCCACGGCCTGCGCGGCCTCGTCGATGACGAGCGCGTCGAACTCGTGCGCAAAGTCGCACAGCGCGACTGAACCCGCGCCGCTCAGCGTGCAGAAGACGACCTGCGCGCCGCGCACGATGGCCTGCCTCGCCGCGCGCGCCGTGCCGAACGACGCCTTCTGCCGAGCCACCTGCGTCTCCAGCAGGATGCTCTCGACCTCGGCCGCGTACTTGCGCATCTTGCCGCGCGTCTTCTTGGCCGCGCTCGCCTCGCGCTCGCTCGACAGGTGGAAGCGGCCGCCGTTGTCACCGCCGCCCACGCTCTCCGGCCGGCCGACGCGAACCATGCGCGGGCGGTACGACTGGCCCGTCGAGCCGTCCACAAGCCCTTCGCTCACCATGCGGACGACGAGCTCGTCCACGGCGGCATTGCTCGGCGCCGCGACTAGGACCCGCACCGAGTTGTTCCGCGGCCCGTTGCCACCACCGCCCTTGCCGCTCCCGCCTCCCTGCAGCGACGCGCCGACCCGGATACGCGCCGTCCCCTTTCGCAGCGTCGAGAGCCCCGCGCCGTCGAGCAGCGCGCTTAGCAGGCCAAGCACCGTCTTGGTCTTCCCTGTGCCCGGCTGTCCGCAGCACCGCCACGCCACAACGGTTAATGCCATCAAGCCAAGCAGGAGCGCACGAGGATGGACGTACCGGTCCCTGGATCATGACTATCTTCTCTTCACCGAGGCAGCCGACGATCGCGCGCATCTGCGACGAGTTGTACTGCCGCTCGAGCCGCTTCCTCAGCTCCGGCGACAGCACGTCCGCCGCGCGGTCGTCCTCGTCCTTCTCCTCGGCGTTCTTCGCTGGAAGGATACCGTCGAGGAGCACCTTCCGGAGCCCGGGCGAGAAGAACGCCGTCGACTTGATCGCCTGATACTCTCGTGCGCTGGTCGTTGTATTGTGTGCGTGCTGGATCGACCAGCTCCATTTCGCCGCGCGCTGGTTGGACAGACACAGCTCTGTCAGCGTCGAGAAGCTGTCCAGCAGAGCCTTCATGCCGCTCGCTCCCTCTCCGCGTTGAGGGTGCTGCTGCACCCGGACGAGCACACACACTTCATCAGACCCGTCGCCAACCATGGATCCAGTGTTACTGCCGCCGCTGCTGCCGGCGTCGCTCACGATAGAAGTGCACAGCGTGACGCCGTACACGAATAACTCGAAGCTCTTCCATTGCGGCGAGCGCAGTGAGATCAAATCGCCGTTCATGAGGTCCAAAGAGCCCCCGTTGAAGCGCCTGGCGCCGCTGTCTTGTCCGCGCGGGGGCGGGAGCGGGCGGAACGTCAGGACGAAGTCGTTCGCGCTGCGTGCCGCGCCAGTGAAGCCGCTCTCGGAGAAGATCTGCGCGTTGGCGTGAAGGCTCGGATTGCACTGCGACACGGACGTCAAGTAGAACGCTTTGCTGTGGCCCGATCCCCCGCCTCGACTGTTACCGATCGACGCGAGGAGCTCTTCCGTGATCGCATCCAACTGCGTCGTGCAGTACTGCTCGATCGACTCGTACTGCGCAGGGAGCTTCCGGCCAGCGAACTGACGGAGGCTTGACGGCGACGAGGAGCTCCAGTCTTGTCGCTGGCCGCCACCACCGCCCACGTGGCTAGGCGACAGGTTCAGCAAGAAGTCGTAGAAGTCGTCCAGCGCAGGCCACAACAGCGTACTACGAGCGGCTGCACTAGAGCTGACCGTACTCTTGGATTTCGCGATCGCAGCGGCGTTCGATGATAGCGATGTGCTGTCGCTCCTCGCCCTCTTCTTCGTGCTCGCTGGAGCCGATCCGAGCGTCGCAGTCGATGACGCCGGTGCCGGTGCCGGTCGCTTTTGGCTGAGCTTGGTCTTTGTGACGCTGATGTCCGTAGCGTCTATTGAAGAGGGAGCGACCGTCGTTGGACGAGCTGCAGGAGAGAGGGGAACAAACTTCTTCTTGACGCCAGCAGTCGACGCGGCCGCTTGGAGCGCAGCCTCTAGGGCATTTTTGGCGCTGCCCGAGCCAGCAGCTCCACCTGAATCCTCCATGTCTTCGGACTCGGCGTCCGAGGAGTCTTCCGATTCAGAAGACGAAGACTCGATCGCTGCCGGACGACGTATCTTCTTTGCCGTCATGAATGATTCGTCATCGTCCTCGACCTCCACGCTCGATAGTGGCTCCGATGGCAGACTCGTGGTGGCATCTTCCTCTTCCTCTTCCATCCGAGTCGCATTGTTAATCGGCTCGTCGTTACGAGTAGTGAGATCTACTCCACTTCCTGGTGTCCGGAACGACTCTGCTACATCCTCCATCCTGACAGTAGGCGATTCAAGAGCCTCCACTCCTTTGACGTCGCTGACAGTCTCGTCACACCCAGCCTGATCATCATCTTCTTCCTCGTGCTGCTCTTGCTTGTACTCGTCGTCGTTCCCGAAATCGATGGTGACCCGTTGCGTCCCATGGCGCTCCTCTTCCTCGTCTTCCTCCTCCTCCTCAAAGCGAGCGTGTTCATCGTTGCTAGCACCACCACGGGATAACGGCTGAGAAGGCGAAGAAGTCTCGTTCCTCTCGCTTTCCAAGCCGTTGGACTCTCGTGCATCATTGTCATGGCCCAGCGCCGTATTTTGCTCATCCATCTCGGACAGCATCTTAGCCTTGGTTGCTGCGATGGACGAAGGTGTTGGAGCAACTCGTCTCGGCACTGTATCTGTCGGCAATGGGGACAAGTCTAAAACCGATACGGTGCTGGTGTCGCGACTAGGACTCGCCCCCGGCTCGGTTGAGGTGTTCGATGCCGTCCGATCCGCAAGTGGTTGCTGTCGGTTTGGGCTCGGTGAACGAGTCAGAGCGCGCGCTTGCTCACTGTCGAACTCCTCATGAGCTGTAGCCTCTCCGGTGCCACAGTTATCTCCATCTCCAGCGCCGCCTTCACTACAGTCGAGAGAATGCTGTGTCTGTTGTACGACGACCGCATCAGTTGGCGCTGCAGTAATGCACGGCAGCGGATCGCTAGGAGCCAGGGTATCAGTTGCAACGGCGCTGTCAGGCACTTTCAGAGGCGCCTGAGCTGTTGCAGCAGCCTGGAGACGCTCGTTCGACTTGCGCAACTCTTCATTCTCGCGCTTCAGCCGCTCAAACTCCCGCAGTACGTCGTCGGAGGATATGGTCGAAGGCGCCGCTTGATCTAGTTGCGCTTGCTGAGGCTCAACCCTGGCTTCTTTCGATGAAGCCTGTTCCAATGTGCGGCGTACCTCGTCCTCTGTCGGAACTGGCACGACTGGAGTTATACTTGGCGCCGTGGACGGCGCGAGTTTGCTTTCCACCTCCTCCAGCGCCATGAGGAAGATCATATCTTCATCCGCGTCGTCGCCAATGAATTCGTTTGAGACTGTAGCCTTCGATGATTCGCAATATGCACCTGACGGCGGCTTCGTCGATGCAATTTCATCCCTGTTGGGTTCTTGTGATGCACTTGGGACGCCGTCAGATCTCACTCCCCCAGCGATCGCTTCCTGTTGAGTCGGAGCGTCAGTATCCCCGCGAGAAGCGACTGCACAGACTGTTGAGTCAGTAGGCGAGGCGAACGGACTCGCGGCAGCACCACTAGATGCAGTAGGCACAGTGCTATTGGCGCCACCCTTGGGTACATCTTCGTCGGCACCAGCGCTGCTCTTCGCGGCTCTCTTGAGCTGCTGCACTCGGGCCTCCACGCGCATCTGCTGGTCCCGCTGCGCTTGTTCCCGCACCTCCGCGAGCGTCGGCCTTTTGCCTGCCGCTGTACTCTGTGCGCGCTTCTTCGCCGCTTCCTTCCTCGGTGTCGATCGCTTAGCTCGCGCAGCGCGACTAGACGAGTCCTTCACTGCGTGGAGCGTTGCCGTCGACCGAGTAGCGATCGATTCACTGTGCCGTGTCGCCGAGGGAGGTGGCGACGCCTTGGCAGTCCCGCCCTTCGAGGTTTTCGCAGCGCTGCGGCGCGCGGGCGCGGTCGTTGCCTGCGCGCCACTGTCCACAGTCGCCAGTCGCTTGCGCAGCTCGCGCATGCCGACCTCGACGCTCACGAACTCGCTCTCGCGGCGCTGTTCGCCGTCGCGACCCCGCGGCTTCTTGTGCGAGACCGGCGGCGCCAGCTCGGTGGCGCCCGGCGCAGCGGCAGCAGGCGACGCCCGGCGCTTCCTGTCGACACCATGGCCTCCGTCCATTGCTGCATGCCGAGTCAAGCGCCAGATGTGGTAGGGGCGGCCTTGATTGGACGGATTACTCTATAGTACCGTATAACCGCTGTCAGGAAGGAATGCCGGCAGCGCACTGTGAACCAGGTTGCACTTGTAGCAAGGCTAAGACCCGTGACCAGGACAACGGCAAGAACGACGGGAACGAACGAGGGAGGCAAGTTGGACGCTAGGCGTGGCATCCACGCGAATTTGAAACGGGCGGCGGAGTGCGGCGAGTAGTTCGACAAGAAGGGATGCAAGATAGTTGTCCGGCGAGCAGGGTTGATCCCTACACGACTGCGGGACATGATGCAGCCATTGGATGGATGAAGCCAAGCGGAGAAGGCGGGACGGACGGCAGGCGGTCGACTGACAACGGCCGGACACGGCACAAGCGATAAGTGAGCGAGTCACGAATACTAGGAGCTGAATAGTGAATGGGTGACACCCAGGCGACGAGCGAGTGGTGGGCGAGTGCGTACGGAACGGTAGATAAATCGACACGGACTTGGTCAGTCAAGGAGCTCGTGTACTACAGAGTGGCAGCGAGGGAGAAAGCAAGACCATGATTATTATCGCGGCGCGCGAGCCCCAGCGCGGCCAGCTTCATGTGCCGGCTCTTGTTTCAGATGTTTGGCGCTTGCCTCGCGCCATTGAGGCTCTGCAGAAGTCTGCACACTTGTCCTGGTCCATCAATTACGAAGCTGGGCGACTGGTCTATGAAGATAGCCTCGCTCAGCTCACCATTCAGTTATGCGCTCTTCACCTCGAACCGGAGTACTTCCTACCCTCGCTACACGCGAAGTAGGTGACCGTGAGAACAGCCTCAAAGCGGGTCGTGGAAGTGTACATCTCAGTGCACTTGACCACGAAGCAGTGCTCGAACCCGTGAATGACAAGTCTCGTTTTGTCCAGCTTGATCGTGCAGGGCTCGTCACGCTTGCGGATAAAGACTCAGTGGCATTTAAACAATCGGTCGTCACGACCGTCCGTGGGCGGCACGAAGTCTCACCTCTGGTGGGCGGCTAACAAAAGTAGCTCGATCTGTTTGATGACTTCCTTGACATTCTACTGAGCACTCACCGACACTTGTTTGTGAGCGTCTGCACAGCAACACACCCAGCACTGCGTAATTCACCGCGTGGAGTTGGTTGTGTGCAGCAGCACGCTGGGGATGAATTTTCCTGACGAATGGCGGGACGTACGGACATATGATGCTCGAAGGTAACCGCGGGAATACCTGTAGTCGCAAGCGCCGGAGGGACTGCGAAGGTGCGCGTCCAGCCAGAAAAACAAGGCCATAGTCAACTAATAGAAGAGAGTAGTAGTTATTGTGTGCCAGGCAGAAAGCCACGGCAGTCGGTGGTGCTTGTGGCAGAGCAGCAGACTGCGTGGCAGTCGGCTGATTCTTGAGTGGGTTGGCGTTCCCCATCATCAGTACGCGCCACCCTCCGCATACCGCTCAGCTAACTGCATTTGTGAAGACAGTGGCATGTTATTCACTCATTGCAGTCGCTGGGTGCTTGATGTTTCCTGCACAGGTCTACCAGCTCCCTGGTGCAGAAGCTCCTGGACAGGTCAGTTGCAATCTCGACCCATTCCCCGCCCTCAGATCACGACGTGCAGTGCTCGGCGACTCATCTATTGACAGTCTGCTCTCGAATACGTTCTCCGGATACAACAGCAATGCCCGCCTGCACGCCGCGGATCGCAGCTTCATTGAGTTGGCGGGATGTTTGGGGACGAAGCAGTCAGTCCATAGAAGTACTCGCGCGAGAAATTCTCAGCTGTGAAATGGCGCGCTTCGGACCGACCGAGCCAACGCTGACGGTCGGTCAGTATGAAGACGGACTATCATGTGGTTCGTGAAGACTGGTGGTACGACGCTCTCGGCCTCGAAGGCTGTCTTGGCGGTGACTGCGTTGATATACCATCGATCTATCCTAGATGATCAATGAACGCCAGCACTGCACTCGTAAAAGAACGTGTAGTCCTGTCCTTGCTGGCCGCGATTCATCGCATACGCTAGCGACCGGTTTTTGAGGAACCGCTTGAGTTCGGCGGCACCTACGTCTGATTCCATGACATCATCCCTCGTCTTGACGTTGAACCGATCTAGCTTGACAAGACAATAGTTGAAATCTCCTCCAACCAGCAGTCCAAACCTGCGTAGAGGGAAGGGAGGCGAAATTGTCGAAGAACCCTCTCCGCTTGCCTGCATCCACCAGTGCGTAGACGTCGCATGTTACCACAGGAGAGGCATGCAACCATCATTTGACTGCCATGAAGTTCGCAGATCAGCTCCGTTCTCGGAACGGCGCGCAACGCTTGATGGCATTCGAGCGAGGAACAAGGATCGCGACACCGCCTTGCGAGTCGTCGTGTGTATCCATCACGATCACCCGTTGTAGGCACGCTCGTGATTATCACGCAGCTGGCCTCACTTCTCTTGGTGCATATGACTCTCCTGCGCCAGCGCGATCTTTGTTGCTGGAAGGTCGGGGTGCTGCTTGCTGCGGTTGCAGCTGAAGACCAGAAGCTTCGCAGCCTTCGTGACTTGGCTGCACGTCCTCGGACGTTCTGTGACGCCAACGCCGCGGTTTGAGTAGTGTTGTGAGCCTTCGAGACCACTTGAGCGCTCAGCCATGCGCTCATGACCAGCGCATGAGTGAGGAGAGCTTCGCGATTGAACGCCGCTTGCCTCAAGCAGTCAGCTCGGGCTAAGCGAGCCCTCCACTGAAGCAGCTCGCCTTCTTCAAGCTGGACCCGAGGAGCCACGAATGCTTCGCGCTCCTTCTCCTGCTTCGCTGTCCGTGCGTGATACTGCTCGCGTCGCGGAGACCGACCCGGTGCACGACGGTCGTCGACCTTTTCCGTCCGGCAGAGTGAAGAGCGTCGCGAGTATACCGCTACATCACGTATAGCGTGTATAGCAAGTCCAGTGCGGTGCAGCCACTCGCTCGCTCTCGATCCATGGCGGCGGACGGCGCGGAGGATGGCGGCGTCTCCGGGCGGGTGCAGTTCGTGCGGGCCGGTGCGCGCGCGGCCGGCGGGCAGTGCAAGGTGTTCCTGAACCCGTCGGCCATGTCCTCTGCGCACCTGCGCGCCGGCGCGGACGTCGCGGTGCTGCTGCGCGACGGCGCGCAGCTGCTGGCGTGCGGCGTGGTATGGCCCATGGACAAGGTTCCTCGGCGCGGAGTGGGGCTGAGCGCCATGTGGGAGCGCGCAGTGGCCGCGCAGACCGAGGTCGCGGTCGTCGCGCTGGCCGCGGGTCCTCGGCGCGCCGCGGCCGTGGCGCTCCAGGCGGTCTCTCCGCCGCTGCGACAGCCGGCGGCGGCCGAGCGCGCGCTGCTCGAGCGGTATGTGCTGGCCATGCTGGACGGCGTGCTGCTGCACCCTGGCGCGCTGCTGTCGCTGCCTGTGCACGGCTCGAGCGCCGTGCTGCGTGTGCTGCGCATCGACGGCGGCGCTCGGCGGCCGACAGCGGCGCTGGCGCCGGCCGCGACCACGGCCGCCGTCGCGCGCGTGTCGGCCGCGTCGACGCAGCTGTCGGTGGACTGGGCCGGCAAGCCGCCGGAGGAGGCGGCCGAGTCGGCGGCGGAGCTCGGACCCGGGCCGGTCGGCGAGGCGGAAGCGGCCGGCGAGGGGTTGGCGGCCGTCGGCGGGCTGCAGCGCGAGGTGCGCGCGGTCCGCGAGGTGCTCGAGGCGCCGCTGCGGCACCCGGAGCGGCTGCGGCGCTTCGGGCTGCCGGCGCCGAGAGGTGTGCTGCTCTTTGGGCCGCCGGGCACGGGCAAGACGCTGCTGGCGCGCGCGCTGGCGGCCGAGCTGCGCGCCAAGGCCTTCTTCGTGAGCGGCCCCGAGGTCGTGAGCCGCTTCGTCGGCGAGAGCGAGGCCAACCTGCGCGCCGTGTTCGCGCGCGCGCGCCGTGCGGCGCCGGCGCTCGTCTTCATCGACGAGGTCGACGCGCTGTGTCCGCGGCGAGACGCGCGCGCCGGCGATGTCGAGCGGCGGCTCGTGGCGACGCTGCTGACGCTCATGGACGGCCTCGCGACTGGCGACGGCGCCGACGATCGGCCCGTGGTCGTGCTGGCCGCCACGAACCGGCCGGACGCGCTGGACCCGGCCGTGCGCCGGCCCGGACGCTTCGACCGCGAGGTCGAGGTTGGCGTCCCGAGCGCGGCCGAGCGGCTCGACATCCTGCGCGTCGCGCTGCGCCGCCTGCCGCTCGCGGCCGCGGACGAGCAGCTGCGCGCGGTCGCGGACGCCGCGCATGGCTACGTCGGCGCGGACCTGAGCGCCGTGGCCAAGGAGGCGGCGCTGCTGGCGCTGCGGCGCGCGGCGGCGGGCGAGGACGGACGGCGCGAGGCCTTTCGCGTCGAGGCGGCGGACCTGCGCGTCGCCATGCGCGGCGTCAAGCCGAGCGCGCTGCGCGAGCTCGCGGTCGAGGTCCCGCGCGTGCGGTGGAGCGACATTGGCGGGCAGCAGGCGCTCAAGCAGCAGCTGCGCGAGGCGGTCGAGTGGCCGCTGCGGCACCCGGAGGCGTTCGCGCGGCTGGGCGTGCGGCCGCCCAAGGGCGTGCTGCTCTACGGGCCGCCGGGCTGCAGCAAGACGCTGGCGGCCAAGGCGCTGGCGACCGAGAGCGGCATGAACTTCCTGGCCGTCAAGGGTCCCGAGCTGCTGAGCAAGTGGGTCGGCGACTCGGAGCGCGCCGTGCAGCAGCTCTTCCGCAAGGCGCGCGCCGCCGCGCCGGCCGTCGTCTTCCTCGACGAGGTCGACGCGCTGGCGGCGCCGAGCGGCGGCGGCGGCGGCGGCGGCGGCGGCGCGCAAGTGGCCGACCGCGTGCTGAGTCAGCTGCTGACGGAGCTCGACGGCGCCGAGCCGCTGCGCCGCGTGCTCGTCGTGGCGGCGACCAACCGGCCGGACCTGCTCGCGCCGGCGCTGCTGCGGCCCGGGCGGATCGACCGCGCGCTCTTCGTGGGCCCGCCGGACCTCGCGGGCCGCGAAGAGATCCTCGCCGTGCACACGCGGCGCCTGCCGCTGGCCGCCGACGTGCGCCTCGACGCGCTGGCGGTCGCCACGGCGCGCTTCTCGGGCGCCGAGCTGGCCGCGCTCTGCCGAGAGGCCGCCGCCGCCGCCGTCGAGGAGCAGCGCGCCGCCGCGCAGCACGTCTCGGCGCGCCACTTCCTCGCCGCGCTCGAGCGCGTACGCCCGCAGATCGGCGACGCCATGCTCGCCTTCTTCGACGACTTCCGGCGGCGGCAGCGATAAGCAGCGGGTGGAACCTCCCGAAACTCTCCCGAAACTCTCCCGACACTCCACCGAGAACGTCTTGTTAGAAGCCCCGACGAATGCGTGGTACCGCTGTGATCTCAGAAACCAAAGTGTATCCATGTCGGCGCAATCGCTGGGAGTTCTCGACCCTTCGGTGGTCGTATGATGGCCAAGGCATGGCGACAGCTCGGGTCGAGCGGACAAGGCCAAGAGCTCTACGGGCTGCCGCCCTGGCTACCGAGACTCGATCTGCCACTCCAGAACTCGCGGCCATGGACCACACCACGTCCCCGCCGACGTCCCCGCCGCCGCGCGCGCCGCACCTGTCGAACGCGCAGCTAGCTGCGTGCCGCGCGCGCGCCGATGCGCAGCTCGAGGCGACGCTGCGCTCGTACGCACAACTGGACGGACTACTGGACCGCGCGCGCTGGCGCTGCGTCGGTGGCCGCACGGGTGTGAGCGCCTTCCGCGGGCGGGTGGACGCGGATCCGGCGGCTGTGGCGCTGTTGTGCGTCGGCACGCTGCGCGCGCGGCTCGACGCGGTGCTCGGCGGGCTGCAGAGCGCCTCGAGCGACGCCATGCGCGCGCAGAGTGCAGTCAGCTGTCCGCGCGTGTCGCGCTGCGCCGTGCTACAAGCCGCGGCTTCTCGGCCCGCGAGCGCCTTCCTCGGCGTCAAGTGGCTCGCGCTGCGCGCGCTCGGCGGCTGCGTGTCCGACCGCGAGGTCGCGTACTTCGAGGCGTCCGGCCTCGTGCGCAGCGAGGCGCGCGGACCGCGCGGCCGGCGACTCGCGTACGTCGCCATGCAATCGCTGCCGCCAGGCGTCGCTGGTCGCGCCAGCGACTCGGCGGGCCGCCTCGCGCTCTGCTACCTGCTCGAGGAGCTGGAGGCCGCGCCGCCGCGCGTCGGCGTCTACATGCTCGGCTCGGTCGCGGGCTTCGGCCCGCCCTACCTCATGGTGAGCGTCTTCGTCGACCTCGCGTTGTCTGTGACGCGCGCCGCCGACGTCGCGCGCGCGAGGGCACTTGGCGCGCTCGTGGCGGCCGCAGACGACCCGGCCGCGCGCGGCGGCAGCTTGAGCTTCAGCGGCGCCGGCGGTCGCGGCGCGCGCTGCGACGAGTGCGGCGGCGCGGCGCTCGTCTTTGGGACGCTGAGCGCCTGCGCGGGCTGCCGCCGGTCGCGCGTGTGCCGCCGCTGCCGCCGCCGCGAGCGAGTGCTGGTGTGGGACGCGGCCCAGGGACGCACGCGCGCGCGCTGGGCCGGGTTCTGTCCGGGATGTCGGAAGCGAGCGGACGCCGAGGTGGATGGAGGCGCGGTGGATGCTGGGGGAGACATGGTGGATGGAGACGACGTGGCGAGTGCTGGGGACGTGGCGGGTGGTGGCGACGTACGCGCGCTGCGGCTGGCGTCGGACGCGTCGGACGGCTTCCCGGAGCGCTCGCTCGCCGTCTTCTCGCTCAAGATCGCGCGCCATCTGCGCGCGCTGGACCAGCAGAGCAGCGAGCAGCGCTCGTCCGCGCTCTCATCGCTCGGGACGGACGAGCTCGGGCGACTGCTGAGCTCGGGCGGGCTACCGGGCGAGGATGAGGACGGCGGGGACCAAGACGGCGACCCCAGCGATGACGGCGACGCTGGCGGTCGGCATGGCGGTGCGGATCCCTTTGCTATCGAGGACTTGAAGGAGCGCGTGGACGGCGAGTACGCACGGCCGCGCCTGAGCCGTTTCTCCACGGCCTCGTCCTCGTCCCGATCGCCCGGCGGGGACGCGGCGGCGGCGCTCGCGGCCCACCGGCAGTCGTTGCTCACGCGGCTGCAGACCGCGACGGACCAAGCCGAGCGCACATTCCACCTCGCGCGCGCGCAGTCCGCGGCCGCGCGTGCCGCTTTGACTCGCTTGCAGTGGCTCGACCTCGAGTAGGCGAGCGCGTCCTACGCTTATCTCTTCTGGCAGGGATGCTGAAGGTCTATACTCCCGACAAATAGGCGTCCGCTCTCGGAGTACGCGTATAAGCCTATTCTACGGACCCCGCGCAGCCGTTTCGTCGTTTCAATCCATGCGTGTCTTTACAGCCGGCCCCCTCACCCGCTCGATTCCGTCACCGCGCTACTGGAACACGACCGGCTCCTCGTCCCCATGGACGCGCTCAACTCCATCTGGCGCTCGCTTGTCCGCGGCGGCGGGCCCGACGACGCGGCCGAGGGCCGGCGGCTGCTCGGCGCGCTGCACTCGGCGCTGGCCGCCGCCGTGCGCGCGCGCGGCGTGCAGGCGCTGTCCTCGTCCGAGCTCGCGAGCATCCGCGTGCTCGTCGACCAGCTCCTGCCCGCGCACTGTGCGTCCCATTCCGCTCGTCCCGAGCGCCGCGCTCGCCCCCTTCGCCTCATGCGTCCAGTGGGTCTCTGAGTCTCACGCCGTCCGCTCGTGCGTGGCATGCACCATCACCATCCATCCCCAGTCGGACTCAAGGTCCCGACGCCCGAGGAGAGCGCCGCGCGGCCCGCGGGCGTCAGCTACCAGCACGTCTACGAGGACGAGACCTTCTCCATGGGGTACGACTCTCGCGGTCTGTATCCGCTCGCTTCGGCCGGACCTGACGCTCTCTCTCTCTCTCTCTTTCTCTTTCTTGGTCTACTCGTCCCCGCCAGCATCTTCATCCTCTCGCCTGGCGCCAAGCTCCCGCTGCACGACCACCCGGGAATGAGCGTCGTCTCGCGCGTGCTCTACGGCAGCCTGCGCGTGACGTCGTTCGACCTCACGGACGACGCGCCGGGCCCCCGCGGCCGCCGCCGCGCGCGCGTCCACCGAGACGCGGAGCTCGCGGCTCCGCACACGACGGACCTGTCGCCGGACCGCGGCAACCTGCACGAGTTCGAGGCCGGCAGCGAGCGCGGCTGCGCCATCTTCGACATCCTCACGCCGCCCTACGACGAGCGCGACGGCCGCGACTGCACCTACTACCGCGTCGTGGCGCCTGCGGCCGATGGCGACGCCGATGCGGCGATGCTCGAGCCATTCGTGCCCGAGTTCGAGGTTCGCCCGGAGGCGTACCATGGGCCGCGGCTGCAGCGCTACGTGTGAGGAATGCGTCTGATTGGCTGAAAGCGATCAAACAGTCGCTTCTCATTGGCCATCTATCCCGTGAATCGCAGTTTCAACCAATCAGAGCCATATCTCCCGCCGCGCCGGGGGGCTCTCGCGCCTTCTCCTCCCAGCATTGCGTGCGTGCTCACTGCTTGGCTGCTATTCCCGGCGTGGGCTGCCCTGACGGACGCCGCCATGCCGCGCCTCTGGCTGCGCCTCGAGCTCTTCGAGCTGGGGCTGCTACCGCTGCCGTCCAAGATGGCGGCCTCACTCTCGCTCGCCAACGTCCGGCGCGTCTTGGACGCGCTGCACGCCGACGCCAGCGCCGACGCCGACGCCGACGCCGACGTGGATGCCAACGCGGAGATGCAGGACGCGGAGATGCAGGACGCGGACGCGCCGGCCGCGGAGCGGGATGGCCGCCGAGAAGCGAGCTTTAGCGAGTGGTGCACGGCTGCCGGACCCGTGCTGCAGTGGCGCGAGCAGGAGCTGCGCGCGTTCTGGCTGCTGCTCGTGCGACTGCATCGGCGGTCGCCCGCGCCGCCAGCGCCGGCGCCGGACGTGCTGGACGCCGAGCGCTGCGTGGCGAACGAGCGCGTGCCGATAGCCAGACTCGCGGTGCTGCTCTTCGCGCAGGCCGTCAAGCCGCACTCGTGGCGCGCCAAGTACTCGCGCGAGTCCTTCAACGCCGTCTGGTACCGTGAGAACGCCGAGAGCCTCGCAGCCGCCGAGGCGCCGCCGGCGCTGCTCAGCGCCGCCAGGTCGCCGACGCGCGCGGCTGCCGCCATGTCTCCGCGACTCGGCGCGGCCAGCCCGCCGCCGCCGGCCTCGCCACACACGGTCGGACTGCAGGACCGATCCACGTCGGACGCCTACTACCTCGAGTTCGTGCGCGAGAAGCTCGAGGACCTCCTGGCGCTACTCTTCCCCTCCGTGTCGCTCGGTCCAGAGTCCGACGCGGAGCTCTCCGCCGAGGACATGGACCTGCTCGGCTTCTTGCTCGGCGCCGGTGGCGCGGACGACCGCGACCGGAGGCTCAGCGACGCGTATCTTGGCTGGCAGCAGCTCGCCGGCGGCCCGGACGAACCGCCGCGTCGCGTCGAGAAGGCCGCGGTCATCGCGCGCTTCTGCAAGACGAGCCTGACGCTCAATGAGAAGCTCTACCCGCCCGTGGGCTTCACGCTGGCCGGCGCGGCGCTCTCGTCCGTCCCCGCGCTCGCGCTCAACGGTACGCTCCTCCTTCTCCTCCTCCTCCTCCTTCTCCGCCCTCGACCTTGACGCGCGCCTACTGACGGATGGACTTGACTCGCGACGGGACTCGACGTGACGTGGCGTGTCTAGACGGGTTCTCGCTCGACGGAGAGGCCGAGGAGCCGGCGGCCGACGCGCTCGCCCCCACGGTGCTCTCGCAGCTGACCAAGACGACGGTGATCAAGCGCGCGGACGAGTTCGCGGACGCTGGCGCCGGAGACACGGACCTGATCGTCTTCTCCTGTCTCGACTCGTACATCTACGTGCTCGGCGCGGTTCGATATCCTCTCCTGCGACCGCCGCAGTGGCGCTTCACTCGCCTCGGCGTGGCGATGCATGCCGCGCTTGACTGCCTGTCTGCCCGCTCGCTCGTTCGTACTCGCCGGTGCCCCTTAACCCACTGCGCTGTGCGTCTTTCTGTCGTTGTGTCTGGCGCGGACTCGTGAGCACGCACGTGATGATCACCGCGTGCAAGAACTGCACGATCGTGACTGGCCCGAGCACAGGCATCCTGTCACTCGACAGGTGCGAGAACGTGCAGCTTACGACCATCTGCGCACTCGCACGCATCAGGTACTGCTCTATCTACTTCTCGCCGACCGCGCGCTGCTCGCTCGCTCGCTGGCTCGCTGGCTCGCTGGCTGCTCCTCCGGTGCTGACCTTGACTTGCGCCGCAGCAACTGCCTCGACTCGCGGATCAACCTGTTCACGCCGTGCCCGCCGATCCTGAGTGGCGAGAACGTGGGCGTCGTGCTCGGCCCGTACAACTCCAAGCTACCAGGCCTGGCGCAGCAGCTCGCTGCGTGCGCGTTCCCGGTCGACCGCGACGCAGCCGGCTGCTGGGATACGTTCCTCAACCTCGACATGGAGAAAGGTGCGGTGCGTCGATAGCCTGTGCTCGTTCCCGGGCGTTGGCGTGGCCGCCCGATTGTGTCGCTGATCCGCAACCTCTCTCGCTTCTCGCGCCGACAGACGAGATGGAGGATGCAGAGGCGGTGGACAAGGCACCGATCGCGCTGCAGGACCCGTCGGCTTTCCGCGAGATCTGCATACCGGTCAAGGCGAGCGCCACGCTCGGACCCGCAGAGCGCCCATTCGCTATCCCTCCGGCGTTCGCAGCGTCGCTCAAGGCGCAGCTCGAGACGGTCGAGGGCTTGCGGCAGCTCGTGCGCAGCGACGAGTTCGATCTGTCGACGAAGCGCACGATGGAGATGGTCATCCAGCTCAAGTTTAAGGACTGGCTGTCGGCCACAGGCAATGTGCGGCAGGTGCTCGATCTCGTGCATCTGGAGCGGGCAAACGGCGAACCCAAGGACCGAGCATGAGCGGCCCGGGCAGAGCACTGACAGCAAGGAACAGGGCGGCGGCAGGTAGCAGCACCGGCCCGACGGATGTAGACAGGCATAGAGGTGCATCACGTCAGGCAACGCGATCACATCTCGGATGCGCCGCCCGAGCGACGCAAGGAGCACATGCAGACGATTTCTCTCTCTCTCTCTCCTTTGTCACATGTAAGAGGTGTGCAGAGGACCCGGCAAGCTTGTCGCGACTTCGTTTCGCCGCCTGCCGGGCTCCTCTCAGAAGAGCTTTCATCCGAGCAGTCACGCCATCGGCGCGATGATCTCGGCGCTGGAGCTGCTGGGCCGCTACCGCTGCCTTTACGTCTGACTCGCGAATGTCTATCCGTACTTGAGAGTCGAACAGAGCGTCAATGTCGGCGACATCGTCGCTCCTTTGACGATGTTGTCGTGCTAGGGGACGATCCGCTCCTCTGCTATGTCTTCGACAGTAATTTTGCAGTCCTGCCTGCAGATCGTCTTCAAGAAGAGTTGTCAAATGCGTCCTTGATGGGCACGAACGCCTTGGTGATATCTCCATCCGTGACTGTGCACCGCGCCGCGATCGCACTCTCACACTCTCGATGCTTCTCTTTCCATCTGACGAGAGCACCATCCGAGATGTCCGTCACCCGCGGCGGACAGATGGCCGACGAGGTCACCGACACGGCTGTAGATTGGTCAGTAGCTTGTGCACTAGCTCATAGCGCCGCGCTGTTGTCTGAATTGGTTTCGATCCGGGTCCGTTTTACGACGCTGTGCGCTCACGAATGCGAGATTCGAAGCGACATGAGTTGGTTAGTGCAAATCGCGTCCTTCTTCCGCTTGCAGCAGAGGCGTTCTCGTCGCCACCCTAGGCGAGGCGTTCACGAGTGCAAAGACCCTACCGCGCGTCAACTTCGTGCGCAGATACAGCACGCATTCCTGCTGATCTCGATGACGCTCCTTCTCATTGATGCGCTGCCGCTGTTGATGTTTGCGACCCAATGCCGCCCGTTGCCGCCAATAGAGCTGGGCACTCATGGTCCGTCCGCGAATCCACGCCATCCACCACTAGTCGATCCTGTTGATGATGCTCAGACAATCTTCCTCCCTATGTCAGCTGACACTCCGTATCGTCCGCTTTCGCATTACTGCGCCAAGTCTCCCATCAGTTTGGCTACCACATGCACGCTGTCCACTGGTTCGGTTGGAAGTCCACAGCAATTTTCCGCTTCGTGTTTTCATTGCTCCGCGCATGAGCTAGACTTAATGTTGTGATGTGTCGCGCTTGCCAGTCAAGACTGAGAACTGGAGCGTCCGTGAACTCTCAAGGTGTATTGGCTCAATGCAAATGACGAACTGATTTCTCCGATAGACTCGGACTATGGTAGCCCTTGCACTCGTGGTCGCGGCCGTGGCGGTCCGCGCCATGGCGAAGCTCCGCGTCCGCCATCAGCACACGCACGTCGAGTAGACCGAGCCGTGGTGAGGCGGGGTGGACAGAGAGAGAAGCGCGGGACGGCCGTCGTTGAGGACGGTGGACTCGTGGACTGGTGGATTGAGTGCGCGGTTGGATGTATGGACGTTGTGCGCGCTGCCATCGCGACAGCCCACCACATATGGAATGAACAACGCAATAGAGGTGAGCATAACTTCTACATACAATGGATGATTGCTGTGGCGCTCGGCGAAGAGGTTGCTGTCGCGTGCCTCGCTGTTGGACGTGGAGCGATAGAGTCACCGCGCTGTGGTCGCTGCTGACAGGTGTCGTCGTGACGCGAACTTGATTGCACAGCTGCAGACTCTGCACGTTAGCGTACCATCTATCTATGCGGCTCGGCCAGTGGACGTCGCTCTGGATCCAAACGAATGTGTGCGCCTTGATGCTGTTGTCTACTGTCATCTTGGAGGGAAAGAGCGCGTCCTCGAGCTCTAGGTGTACTCAAAACGACACAGCTGTGCTGCGCCATCGTCGTCAT